>SNQJ01S0012777.1:5870-32020 GCA_010110895.2 Picea sitchensis | reverse complement strand
ATTACTGTATATCTGTGACTCTTGTTATATTTCCGCTATATCTCTATTATATTGTTGTCTCTCTTGCAATATCTCTGAATATTTCTATGTTATATCTCTGCTCTCATTTCGTGCCGAAAATAATCCGAATCATTCATAGCTTCATTTTCAGCGGTAGTTGAACCACTCCATGCCATAATAGCATCTGGTAAGAGTTTTCAGTGGGGGAAGAATAAATAGAATGCCTTTGATGAGATAAAAATAAAGATCATTCAAGCACTAGTGCTCGCACTACCAAAACTGCATAATCCTTTCGAAGTGGAGACAGATGAAAGTGGGTATTCCATGGGAGCAATACTGATGAAGGGAGGAAGGAACATCTACTATCATTTTGAAGTATTTCATGGGAAATTTCTCAACTAACCTACCTACGACAAGGAGATTTATGCCTTGGTACAAGTTTTCAAAAAGTGGAAATACTATCTGATGGCTAAGGAGACCATCATCCACACAGATAACTAGCCACTACAATATTTGTAGGCCCATAGTAAGCTACAACAAACTAGACATTACAAGTGGATGGGGTCTTTAAAAAAAATTCATTTGGTCATAAAGTATAAGAAGGGTAACATAAATAATTTGGCATCCATGCTTTCTTTTCCACCAACGTCTAATATTACAACTTTGGGAACTCTAATGCACATGGAGAATTTTACCCATGATGCACACAAAGAGGCATACACAGAAGATGAGGAATTCAAGGAGGTGTTTCAACATCTACAAGGAAAAATTCATATAGAATAAGGTGATTGCAAGGTTAACCATCATTTCCAGAATGATTTACTCTACAAGATCGACAAGCTATGTTTTCCTAAAGGTGAATGATTGTATCTTATCAGAGAGGCTCACACCTCCAAGGTTGCAGGACATTTTGGTGTTGGGAAGACATTTTCCAACTTATAGATATGTGTGTATTGGCCCAGAATGCAAGAATATGTAGCACTATATATTAGAGGATGTATATTTTGTTGTACCAGAAATCCCAAAAATAGAAAGCAAGGTCTATACCATCCCTTACTTGTACCCATTCGACCTTGGGAAAGAATTTCCATGGATTTTGTGGGAGGTTTACCAACAACCAAGAGGGACATGACTATCTATTTGTGGTAGTTGACAGGTTCAACAAAATGTGCATATGTGTTGGCATAGGGGTAGACCTAGAGTTCAATGCTTAACAGCACACCAACAAAACCTCGACTACCAACCCTTTTGGTAACACCTCCGAAGTAGGCAAAGTCTCACCCAAGGTAGAAGTAGGGGGGATTACAGGATGCAGGTGTCTATAACCAAGTTGGGACACAGATGTGTGAAAAGGGAACTTCATCGAATATTTTGTTAATGCTTAGGAAGTGAACATTAACATCATTAACCTCATTAACATCGAAGAGCATAAACAAGGATAGATAAGCGCAGTAACAACCAGTGATTATGCACCCTGAACACTTTTAAGTTAGATCTAGTATCCATTTACCCTTTAACATAAGTAAGTACTTAAACAATCAAACTATATATTCATTACACATCATAATCAAATCACTAAGCAAATGCATAACAGGAATAACACTACACAAAGCAAACCATGAGACAAAAAATATATGTGGTTCACCCCAGGGTGGGGTTATGTCCACAAACTGCTTTGTCTCTTTATTATTCGCCAAAATATTACATCGAGTCACTCCTATGCACTAAGCCACAGAGTCAAACTTTTCTCAAGATAGGAGATCTGTGCACTAAGCACTAGATCCTCCTTACTTACCTTCCAAAACTAGGTCAAATGCATGGAGCCAAAATATCTTATCACGACACTTAGCACTTTCTACAAAATCACAATCGAGCACAAAGCCTCGACCACATACATTTCTTTGCACAAAGTGCTTCTTAGAACTACGGTTTCACATAGAACTTATTCTTATACACTACATTCTTCTTTATTTATACTTTACAATAAGGCCTAAACATGGGGAAAACCCATGGGCTGACATCCCATAAACTCGTTACAAAACCCTAGAGGACCCCTTAATGGGTCCACATAAATCTCAAAATATGTGATATCTGTGATCTTAGCTTCGCCTGGGTGCTCCTTCTTCGACTAATGCATCGAAGTCCAAAAGTGGTCGAAAACCTCCAAAACTAACCAAAGTTTCCCCAAAAATTGGTCGAGGGCCAACAGGCCCCCAACACTCACCTGTTACTCATCCCGAGTCACTCAGCTCTAGACAATGTTGCTTCAAAATCCTTGAGCTTAACTCAAGCTACCTCGCCTGAGCCTCCTGGTCAACGAGCTCCTGGACTGACTGCTCTGTAATAGGCACTCTTCTACTGCTACAACTACTTGATATAACTGTGAACCCTAGCCATCGATCTCCTCAAACACCTTGCAAGCTTCTTCCTGCACAGGTTGTAACTTTTGTGATACTTCCATCACCTTACCCTAGACATCATTGATTTGTTGTTGTACTGTGCACTGCTCCTGGGATATCTTCATCCTTTCCACTGCTGTGAGTAGCTTCATCTATGCCTACAATGAGAATGCTTGTTGTTGCACCTCCTGTAAGTGAGCCTCTAGCTTCTTTAACTCTAGATCCTCGGCAAGGAGTTCATATGTATGGGCGCTTCTGTCACTCAACTGTTTACATACCGAGGTGAGGGATCTTATAGTTGCTACTGTGTTTTTGGCGGACTCCTCCCTCTGGTCACAAACCTCCTGCAGGGTGCTTGGCACTGTTTGGGCCTCCAGTTCAGTTATTCTAGACTGAAACTATTGAAGGGTCTCTTTGAGCTTCGCTACTTGAGCTTCAATAGGATCTTTCACCTCTTGTACCAAGCTTGTTACAGATAGACACACTTTTCTTACTTCTTCTTTGACCATAGCCTGCTCTACGAGCAACTACTCTTTTTCTTTCTGTAGTTGGGCTTCGCCAGCTCTTTTTTCCTCCTAAAGATTCACCTGAAATTCTACTTTATTGCTTTCATAAGCAACTACACTGTCCTGCGCTACTCATAACTATACTAGGATTTCATCTTTCTCTTTTTTCAAGGCTTATGTAGCCTTCTCCTTCTCTTCTTGAGATCTCTGTAACTGAGCTTCTGTTGCATCAACAAGCCTTCTTAGCTGAGTTGGTTCATCCCCCAAGTCCGTGGTTTGTGATGAGGAAGGAGCAGATGGAAAAGTAGGCACTGTGCAGACCAAGCGAACATCTTGTTTCACTTCCTTCAACTCCCTCTCAATCCTTCCATATAACTCCACCTGTTTCTCTTTGTATCTATGGAACATGTCTTCAAAAGCATCCTCCATAGCTCCGCGGACCAGACTAATGTCATCATCAGTGAGAGTGGCTTCCAACTATGGCTTATTGGTGCGCATTTTCTTCCTTGCTGAAGGTTTCTTCGAAGTAACTTTCCTCTTTTGTGGGGTCAATTTCCAAACAAGGGGATATTTAGGTGGTGGGGTTCTATCTCTTGTGACTAGTGATGGAGGGAGGTCAATTGTAGCTTTTATTTCTCCTTTATCTTCTTCTTCTTCATCTCCTCCTCCATGTCCTTCTTCTTCATCTTCTCCTCCTCCTCGCAAGCCAGACCCATTATCTCCAGAAATTTTCTCTTCATCCTCTTCATCACTCTCTATGTCCTGGACTTCAACCTTCATTTTTTTCTTCTTCATCCCACTAGACTGTCTGACATGTTCAGCTCGCATAACCATCAGGATTCCTATAGTGTCAGTATCAGATAACTCTACATCGACGACATGTACAAGAAGTTCTTTTGGTTATTATTTTATAATCTTCTTCATATCTTCATCTGAGAGATTGTAGTATGACTGCAAGATTTCATGGTGTTAATCTCTTCATGCGGTGATGCAAATGAAGTGGGTATCAGCACAAAAATTTGCTATGGGTCAGTAATGATGTAGGGTATGCGGTGTCATATGAGGGAATGATTCAATGGTGACTTTCAACTACTGATAATATATGTGAAACATGGCATTAGACTACCACTACTTCGTCATGTCATTTCTATACCACAAGGTGGAAAACTGAGCGACCATGGGCTCTGTAGGTTCGATCTCTGGATAAGTAGCAACTTCAGTAATTTTCCAGGCCATAAATGCAATCAATATGATCAACAAACTATAGTGGAACTCATATTCTAAGTCTTGGTCTTTGCAACAATCATTTTCTACCTCGTTGGTGAGGTAGTTCGCCCATTTCATCTACAGGCCCTCCACACATTTTCCTGCAAGGTCCACCACGAACTCGGTGACCTGTGTGGGAATTTCTTCCTCACTATATTTCCACCTAAGAGTTGACAAGCAAGGCACACTGCACCATCCTGTATGGAGGATATCTTGTAACCTCACTTCCCCTTTTATACCTCTCCATAGGCTTCTTTGATGCGTTGTGATAAAGACCAGTATGAGGTCTTCCTTGGTTAAAATTGTTGTGGGTCAAGACCCTTCAAACTTAAACCTATGATCTGGTGGATCAGCGTCGGATCCACAGTAATTCTTATGTCAATCCATAGATATCTGCCATGATATCACAACAGAAGGAGTTGAACACAAATGTTAACCTCCTGGTGGAGGCCAAAATGTGGAATCTTCATCACGTTCAATACAGTTGATTGCAGCAAACCCTTAATCCATGGTTGTGATACGAGGCGAGGTTTCTTTTTGGTTTTCTTTGTCAAGTAACGGTGAGGAGATATCATGGAATAGTTCTTCTGGTCTCCTAAGTTGAAGTCACTTTGCTTCAACAATGGGATCTACCCTAACTAACTTCCTACTATGTGAATTCCTTTCGGAATGTGCAATGAACACAGAGTACTCGAAATATTGAGGGATACTATCGCAGTTAATAGCACTAGCCAGAGGCAGAATATACTCAGGTAGGATTGATGGGATCTGCTTCACGTTAGAAAGATCACCGCGATGCTTACTTCTTTGTTCAATTAAGGGGTTGATGTGGACGGAACGACGTCCAGACAAAGGGGAAGCCTACAATCCCCTAGTCGATGACACATGAATACCTTCAGATAAAGGTCTATCGGCCATGCGTTTCCTAAGAACTTCCTCGACAGACTTCTCCAAGTTGTTGGGTTCACCTGACATTATAGCTTTTAACAGATAGCGGATAGAAAAACAGACAGTCGGGGTATACTTTTAGATAACGATAGGAAGAACAGCTCAACACTTGGACAATTCTCATCTTATCTCAGTCAATCATGAGTAGAAAAAATTTCTCCCATTGCCACGATCAAGGAGTTAAATAAGTGGAGTGGTTTTGATGGATCTTCCAACGGACAGGAAAATGCTTCCATTAATGTAAATCTATCCATTATGGCGTGGTCTCAATGTCCAAAAGCAGTCCATAAACCCATAAATGTGTTTTCTAACCCTTCTAGAGCGTCATTCTAATGGTCGGGGCACCTCCAACAGTTATATAACTTCACCAGGGTGAAGTCCAAATCTGCATGGACTTTCTATTCCAACGAGGTTCAAACCCAACAAACCTGCCTCCTGCGAGGTTACAGTCTACAAAGTCTTCCATCTAGTTTCCGTAACTTCTTGTAGATTTTCCAACTTAGCCTTCTTTTTATTGAGCTTCCTTGCCTTCTTTCCTGTTATCTAAGTCTCTTTAATTGTTTTTGGAGTCCTCTTTCCATTTTTATTCTTATCTTCCCCTAGCGTAGTGGTTTTGCACTGTTGAGGTACCCTCAAAGGTTTTGAAGTTAATATCCCTTTTCTTAACACTTTCTGGGTGGGCACACTTCTCTCTTGGATAGATAGGTCCTTCAATCCTTCCTGCATTCTTTCAACCTTGATAGATAATTCTTTCACTTTGTGTTCCTCCTGCGTTGTTACTTTGCTCTGTTGCTTCGAATTATCCTCTTGTTCTTCTCTTAGTTGGTCTATTTTCCTAGCTATGAAATCCCTTAATTCTTGATTTTTATTTTCTATAGCTTCTTCCTCTGATTTCCTTCTAATCTGATCCTTCTCATCCAATTCTTACCTAACAAAAGTGGGAAAGGGGTGTTGTCCTTAACAAACCTAATGACTTGAAATTCTTCTTCAATTGATGTTCCATGAACAATAATAGGTACATTGGTTACTCTTCCATATAAATTTATCATCTTTCCCTTAAACAAGCCTATCCTTCCTAAAGAAGGTACCACATTAGGCTTTCCCAAAACTTCCCAAGTTTCTTCTATCATAATATTCACTTATATTTCTTCATCCAAGACACAGTGTATGTCGAAGTCTTCTATTCTTGCACTTATGGGTTGTTTTTCTTTCAGGCTTTCTGGTAAATTGATATCTTTATGAGCATCCATTGTTTCTTCCAACTGTAATAACATAGTTTGAACTTCCTCTGACCTTTTCTCTTTATGAATTTTTAACATACCCTTATTCTCTTGATTATTTTCATAATTTTCTTATCTTATGTCCCTCCCTTCAACTTTAGCAATAATCCTTCGACAATCCTCAACCTCATGACCAACAAATTTACAACAAAGACAAATAGGGCCTACCCCAGGGCATTCCTTAGCAATATGTCTGGGCCTTCTACAATTATAACACAAAGTCAATCCTTTATTTCTCTTAAATGTTCCCCAATCTTATATGTACTACGCACTTCCCCTAAGATCATAGTGTTGGACCTGCAATCTGCAAAAAATCTTTCTAGGTTCTTACATCCACTTATCACTCCAAGAAATCTTTCTATGCATAGGAATAACATATCTTTCTTCATTTCCATTAAATTTACTCAAATAAACTATTTCTTTCAACTCTGCCCTAGCCCTCAGACTAGAACATAATCTATTAAACATACTTAAATTCATGCTTTCAAAAACAAAAAAATTCACTTATCTTTCTCTTACCAAAGCACAAATCTTGCATCTTTTAGGATGTTACCCCTTTTCTTCAGAAAAACTTACTTTCTTGGCACAAAGATTCGCAAGTCAAGTAGAGTACTGTGCACTTCAGCAACAGACCTACACATAGATCTTTTCTTCTTATTTACTTCAGTTCCTAGCAATCACAGTTTTAGGTCCCGGAAATGGAACCATTTGTTGGCACAAGGGAAGACCTAGGGTTCAACTCTTATCAATGAACCAACAAAACCCCGATTACCGACCCTTTCAGAAGCACTTGCGAAGCAGGCGAAGTCTTTCCCAAGGTAGAAGTAAGGGGGGTTACAGGAAGCAGGTGTATGTAACCAGGTTGGGACACAGATCTGTGAAAAGGGCACTTCACATAATTTTCTGTTAATTCTTAGGAAGTGAACATGCATTATTTTATTAACCTCATTAACATCGCATAGCATAATCAAAGACAGATAAGTGCAGTAACAACCAGTGATTATGCACCCTGAACACTTGTAAGTTATATCTAGTATCCTTTTACCCTTTAACATAATTAAGTACTTAAACAATCAAACTATATATTCATTACACATCATAATCAAAGAACTAAGAAAATGCATAACATGAATAAAACTACACAAAGAAAACCATGAGACACCATATATACATGGTTCACCCCCGGGTGGGGCTACGTCCACAAACTGCTTCGCCTCTTTAATATTCACCAAAATATTACATCCAATCACTCATGTGCACTAAGCCACATAGTCAAACTTCACTCTAGACAGGAGATCTGCGCACTAAGCACTATATCCTCCTTCCTTACCTTCCAAAACTAGGTCAAATGCACAGAGCCAAAATCTCTTATCACGACACTTAGCACTTTCTACAAAATCATAGTCGAGCACAAAGCCTCAACCACATACATTCCTTTGCACAAAGATCTTTTTAGAACTATTGTTTCACACAAAACTTATTCTTCTACACTTCGTTCCTCTTTATTTTTACTTTACAATAATGCCTAAACATGGGGAAAACCCATGGGCCGACATCCCATAAACCCATTATAAAACCCTAGAGGACCCCTTACTGGGTCCACATAACCCTCAAAATCGGTGAGGTCCACGATTTCAGCTCCTCCTGGGCGCTCCTTCTTCGACTAACGTGTCGAAGTCCAAAACTGGGCCAAAACCTCCAAAACTAACCAAAGTTTCCCCAAAACTTGGTCGAGGGCCAAAAATTCTCATGCCTTGTAAAAAGACCATCAATGGACAAGAAGAAACAAACAAGTTCTTTGAATATGTATGGTTGCACTTTTGGATAGCAAGGAGAATCATCTTAGACATGGATACCATATTTCTCAGTGAATTTTGGACTACATTGTGGGAGAGGATGGACACTAAGTTGAATAGGTATACAACATTCCATCCACATACATATGGGCAGACAAAAGTAGTCAAAAATAATTTGGTGCAAATTTTGAGGGGTTACAATCAGAAACGTCTGAATATATGGGATGAAAAATTTATCTATATACAACACTCTTATAACAGAGTAGTCCAAACTTCTACTGGTAAGTCCCCTTTTGAAACTTGCTTTGGATATTTTCCACCTTCACCGTTAGATTTTGTATATGGAAAACAAGGAGGAGTGAGGGAGGAGCTCACAAGATCTGCACTAAAGGTAGAAAAAATTGTTGAGAATATTAGGCAGATCCATTTGCAAGTGCAGAACACACTGAATAAGTCACAGGAAAAGTACGAGGCTAGACATGACCAACACATAACAGAGAAAACATTTAAAGTGGGAGACAGAGTATGGTTGCAACTGAATAAGGAAAGACTATAGGTTCATGGTAAGAAGATCAAGGCTCTGCAGTATGGTCATTTTGAGGTATTGGAAAGGTGGTAGGTAATGCCTACAAACTTAGTCTACCCCCATACATGCACATTTAATCAATAGTGAATGCGGAGAATCTCAAACTCTATGAGCCCTCAATATTGGATCGGGAGGAGGAGCAAGTCCTACCTTCCATTAAATATTTAGCACCAGATGCTCAAGCGGATTTGAAATAAGACACAATTTTTCAGAATCATTCTATAACTATAAGACAGGGGACACATTACCTTTGGCATATTGGGTTGAAAGGACAACTTCCAAGAAAAGCAAAGTGGTACTCCAGGGAAAAGGTAGAGGAAATATTTCCTTACCTCATTCGAGAAATATTTTAGGGACCAAAAGCCTCTATGAATGGGGAGGTATGATCTGTATTGAATCATTATATTATTTCCATCTATCTCACTACTTTTTGGGTGGAAAATTTGGAGGAATCAACTTGCAGAGGCATTTCGGGGGCTGGTCCAAATTTGGAAATTTGGGTCCAAAAAATAATCAGAAATATTATGGAGCCATTTTGAGTCATCAAATGACGTCTTTTTTTGGTCCAAACCTTTCCATAAAATAATATTCTAAATTTGACACGTCGATACCTTTCCAACAACATAGATCGTTCATTAATCAGAGATTGTATGAGAAAGTTATGCCTCCAACAAGGTGACATACCATATTGATCACCATGGTGTGAGTGGATGCCATGTCAACCTCCATTAATTAGACATGGGGGACTAGCCACTTAGTTTATTTTCTAAGAAAATTCTAGAAGGTCCAAAACATTATCAGAATTGAAGGTTGAGGAAGTAAAAAACCTATCCCTAAATGGCTATCGGGCTATGTTAACAATTGGGCCACTAGGAGGAGAGAGGGTTCCATTCTTTTGCATTGTATCTTGTTGCATAGTTGAGAAAAACATATGAGAGTCGTATTCATGGAATAATAGAGGAGGAGAGATTCTTTAGTATCCATACAGGCCATAGGTCAAAGGAAACTCCACAGAGAGTGCCTCTTTATTTGTACTTGCATCATTTATTTTCCAAAGAAAAGAGAGCAAAACAACCTCTCATTCTAGCTAGGATTTCTCCTCTATTGGTTTTCCTAGGTCATATCTTGTTTTTATTTTTGGATGGCGTGAATTTGTTTTAGTATTCTCTATTTTTTTGTGTTTTTTCTATTTTATTAGTAACTAAATATTCCGAATATCGAAAGGAAATTAACCTTAATAGTAAATATTTTAGTATTTTAATAGATATGTTGTGACAAACTGTTCTAGTGGAATATATGTTACACGCCAAAATGTCACACTTAAGTGCCACACCTATTTACACCTAAGTGTCGCAAGTGTCATATGAACCTTACTAAGTGATGCATGTACTTTTCAAGTGTTGTATGCACCTTACTAAATGTTGCATGCACTTTACTAAGTGTCATAATCCCTAAGTCATGTTGGAGGAAGAAACCCATCAATTGAAGGTCAAAATACTATGTGCAAATATATTATGGGGGGACCATTAAGTCAATATCAGTATGTAGGAGTTCCATTTGTTCAATCATAGTACATGGGTGGAAAAATAGGACAACCACCATACATAGTTGTACAATAAAGACAACCACCTTACATGGGTGGACAACCTGGGCAGTCATCATACATGGGGGTTCCTTTAGGTAAACCACCATACATGGGAGGATCATCTAGTTTTTTCCATTTCACCACAACCTGGATATGGTCCTATTGGTGTTCCCATGACACATGGTTACCACCAGTATCCACATGATAACCGACAACTTCCATTTTTGGCTACGTTATATTTGTCAGATCTTTCACGTTTAACAAATAATCCCATTCAACGTGCCTCATTTTGGCCCACCATCCCTACCAAATTATCGTTCGACATCCCGAAATTTGACGAAAAACCTAGGGAAGATCCTAACAATCATGTTATTACTTTCCATTTATGGTGTTCTTCAAACTCTTTTATGGAGGACTCCATTTGTCTGAGGATTTTTCAAAGAACACTTACAGGTGTAGCAAACAAATGGTATATTGATTTTTCACGTAACTCCTTTGTTGACTTCAACTCTCTTGCCATGAATTTTTTGATGCATTTATAGTTTCCTATACGGTATGAGACCAATACAAATATTTTTACCTCATTCTGGAAATCCTCTTCCAACCACATATTTGATCATAGTCATGAGTGGATATGGTGAAGACGGTTTTTTAAAGCTTCAATTCTAGACCAACTCCTCGTGGATTGGTTTACAATGTCTGAATTGCCACCCATCACCATAGATGTTTCTATGGGAGGTGTTGTTAATGAGGAGAAAAATTTCAGTCATGCTCAATATTTTGACTTGGTATATTCCCAATCCAACACACTTTATGATCTGATACCCCATGTTCCTCATCTATTGAATGATACAAAAAGACCTGCTCTGGAACCAGGTTCTATTTTGAACACCAAAACTACTTCCTCTCTTGCTAAAAACTCTAAGGTAAATGCAGTCCAATCCACTCCATCTCAACAAACAAGAGGTAAGAAGAAGAACACAGGCAAATCCAAGAAATCTTGTAACCAGCAGGATACTACAAACATTGTTGATACTCAAACGAATACGAAATATAAGTTTCCTTGCATGATTTGTACGGAGGACCACTACACAAAATACTATCCTCATTGATAGGAATTGAATAACTTTATGAAAGGTACCTCCCTACCCACAGTGTTAACTGGCCCTTTCCCGGTTCAACAACAACATCTGGTTGCACAAAATATTTCCCCTTTTCAAGGGGGAAATGTAGGTCATTCCCACCATGGGGATGCTTCCTCAAGTGCCTCTCAGGTCTATATGTGTAAGGAGGAATTTAATTCAATGACCCCAACAAACACTTATGACACTCTTCCATGTAATTATTCTAATGTAAGGGCTATTGATCATCCCTCCACATCCACTCCTCCATCCTCTACCCATATTCATATTGAGAAGCCAACTTCTGATGCAGTGTTACTCCCACCCAAGGGAACAATTTGAAAAGAGACCTTTAATCCAAGTTCTCACACTGCCAAAAACTACAATGTTGTTGAAGATTTGGTGCAATCACCTTGTGCTATGTCAACCCTTGAATTTCTACAAAAATTTCCAAGTCAACGTAGAACCATGTTGTCAGCCATTGGAGTTATGGATCCATAGGAATCAAATCTGATTACGTTTAATATGGACTATTTTAAGGAAATTCTTTAACACCATTGAGCATTCCAAATTCAAATTTTGTTTGGTGGAAAGAACATCCATCGCATTGTTTTGGATGAAGGAGCCTCCACTTATTTCATGTCTTTGTCTTGCTAGAGATCCATTAGTTCTCATAAACTTAACTAGTCTCCTACCACCCTCAAAGTGTTTGATGGACGTGGTTTCTAACCTCACGGACTCTTGCAGAGCTTTGTTGTGACATTAAAGGGTAAAACCATTTCGGTCAATATTGAATTGGTTGATGCACCCCTGGATTACAATTTGTTACTTGGTTGTAGTTGGTTCTATGTGATGACAGTTGTTGCATATTCAGTGTTTCATATTTTACAATTTCCCCATCAAGGGAAAATTGTCATCGTTGAACAACTTGACTATTGCACTCCATATCTCCATGATTATGCAACAAATAATGTTTGTTTTCAAGGTTCCAGTATTGTGTATGAGATTGTAGGAGTAGGTCTCTGTAAGGATTCCTCGCTCATGGGGATTTTTCCTTTTCCTCCTCCTGACACCCCACAAGTTTACACGTTAAATATGATTTCGAGTCAAGTGCAACAATCCCTAGAATAACTTCATCCTTTGGTGATACCTGGTGTTTATGAGCATAATTAGTTTCCTGTGTCAAGCTCATTAAAAATTGAAATAGAAACTTATGAGCATAGTTCATTGTCTCTGTCAAGCTCACTAAAAATTAAAACAAACCCCCTTCCATTCAAATCAGTTCTTCCTATGGATCGAATACTTGAACCTTGTTTTCCTCCTCCTAGTGAAAATATTCCTATCAGTAGCCAGATGCCTAAACAAGGAAAGAAGGACATTCGATGGAGAAAACGACGTTTGGGGGGCAGGTCTCCAACCTCTCGACATCATGTTAGAGCGAAGCCACTAGCTTCTACCAAACAAGTTGGGGGAAAAATACCTTTAGAGAGACATGCTTCTAGGAGTGATCCTCTCTTGGGGTCGTTCCCATCGTAACATAGTAATATTTTATAAGAATGATCTTAGTCTTTGTTCTTTCTCGTTCTTGTAAATACATGAGAATAGGTTACCGAGCTCAATATTTTTTCTTTCTCATGCTCATTAATACATGAGAATAGTTTATGAAGTACACTTTTATCTCTTTTTCAAACTCGTACAAGATATATGGAAAAGGAACTCTTTGGAGTCTCC
The DNA here is from genome assembly GCA_010110895.2 of Picea sitchensis. Taxonomy (NCBI): domain Eukaryota; kingdom Viridiplantae; phylum Streptophyta; class Pinopsida; order Pinales; family Pinaceae; genus Picea; species Picea sitchensis. The sequence continues at coordinate 18,802 of SNQJ01S0012777.1, read as the reverse complement.
TTTAATCTCTTTTCAGACTCCCTAAACATGAAAAGATTGTTGAGTGAGATTGGTTCCTTTCACACTCGTTAAAAGGTTTGAAAGGGCATATTTTGAGTGGTAGTTTATCTCTTTTTTGGCCTCGTGAGACTAATTATGAAAAAATAATACTCTAGTCAAGCATGACTAGAAGAGCTCTCCCTTGTATTGTTTTACACCTTTTTTGGGATTGGGAGACTAAATTTATGAAAATGTCACCCACAGATTCATCTTTAAGTTCTTTTCAGACTCTCTAAATGTGAAAACCCATTGATTTTACCTTCTTTGGGCTCGTAAAATTATGCATTGAAGGACCTATATGGGACCAAAATATAGGACCCATACAGGACCAAACCCCTCCTTCTTTAGGTTCATTAAACATATGTTGAGGGCTCATTAAAGATGAGCTATACCGAGGATCTATTATCTTCCTCAAGCTCATTAAAAAAAGAGGTACTCACCAATCATGGTGGGGAGGAAATTGAAAGAAGTGGATCAAGTTTTTTGGAATCCATTATGGAAGATATTTTTGTCTCCCTTAAACATGGCACATGTTCGTGTCTCGTCTTGCAGTTGGGTAATATTCTTGTCTCTGAATCATACCAATTCCATGTGTCATTATAAATTTTTGTTCCAGTCCAAGAGTTCTCTTATTGTCATCACATGATGTTCATGTTACTTATCGAGTCAATTTTGCCAAGTCATTTTTTGTGCCACGCAATATTCAAGGGAAGTTTCATTCCAAACCAAGCATCTATAGTATTACCAGTTTCCATTCCTGTGTCAGTCCATACTCATTTAATTCACCATCTCACATCACTTTCATGTGTCATTTTTGTGTCGATAATGGGGGATACATCATGGCCCTCCTTCAACGAGTATGTTCCTGTTGACATCAACACATTATCCATGAATTAGAATTAGAAACCAATTAGTACCTTGGGACCTACATGCCTCAATGGAAGACCTCCTCACTTTCAAAAGTAGTTTTACACCATTGGCCTTTGATCGAATAATTCAATGAATGTTTGAACTCATCTCATCTATTCACATTCGCTAGAATGTACTAAAGGTACATTGGGAATCATTTTCAGCATTTGTTATTTCCCTCACACTTTTTAATGGTATGCCTCAATGATCGATAATCAAGTGGTTTCTACCATGTTCAACATCAAGTCATCTATTTTCATGGTCAGACTCATACCGTTTTGGGATCGGGACGAAGACCCTGGGTTGGGAGATCACTCTTTTATGTGCTTTTCCCAGGCTGTGATGGAGATCATTTGAGCATGTAAACTATTCTAGTACAATATCCATGTTGGCGATCTTATTGATACATATATTGTCACATAGATCCACATTGTATTGATTCATGTGTATGTTTTTTCATCTTGTATCTCCACTATGTATTTTTTGTGGCTTTTATCAGTTCATGTCATGGAGGTATGGATCCACATTATATCTCTGGTGGCCATATCATTCATTAGTATTCTCATGGATCCATAGTGTATTGGTCGACGACCATGCTTTGAGTCAACTCATATTCCGAGCATAGGTATGCATGCCTCTAGAATGAAAACATATATTTATAGTGTTTGATGGTTGTTTGTAGCTTCTTCTATGTTCTCCTACTCCAACACTCTTGCATTGAATAGTTTGTAAATTATTTTGGCCATCAGTTTCTCTTCTGACCTCACACTTTAGGGGGCATATGTTACACACAAAAATGTCACACCTATTTACACGTAAGTGTCGCAAGTGTCGTAAAGTGTCGTATGCACCTTACTAAGGGTTGCATGCACTTTGTCAAGTTCTATATGCACCTTACTAAGTGTCGCATGCACTTTACTAAGTGTCACAACACCTTGACACCATGAACAAAAACATTTCACAATCCCTAGTTAGTGTGGAGGAGAAATATATCATATGAAGGTCAAAATACTATGTGCACATGAATTATTCATTATTGTTCATAAAAGGGAAATTAATTTAGTGTGAGAATCCACCTCACATTTAGGTTCCTAATCTCAAGGAGAAGTTGAGAATCTCATAAATGGTTCAGATATTTTCTCAAACCAATATCCTAACTTGATGGATCTTGAGAGATATTTCCTCCTTAAAATCCTTGAGAGATATTTTCTCCCTAAAATCCTTGAGAGATATTTTCTCCCTAATAATCTTGGAAATCCAAATTTAGTGGATCTAGTGAGTGATCTTCTCCATGGTGGTTAAGCCTCCAAATCCTATATAATGAGGGGATTCCAAGGTGAAAGGGGGAATATTTTAGGTGTCAAACCTTTGATCCTGGGAGAAAGAATTAATTGAAGTATCAACATTTTGATCTCAAGATTTTAATGCAAGGGTTGGACGAAGAGAGCTTGGAGAATAATGTAGTAACATCAACTTGATTTGTAAGTGCCTTATTTTGGATTTCCATTAATACTAACTTGGCCTATTCCTTTCATTATGATTTTTCATTGTAATATCATTTCTTAAGTCAAATCAGGTATAGATAGATCTGTTTTATCTAATCACATAGAGTAGGAGAAATTATTTATTTGTTGTTCATCACAGGTCATGAATCATGCTAAGGAGCTTGGAGATCAAGCCTGAATCTGGGAGCATCGAGGAAAAATGTCAAAACAAGGTATGCCACACTCTTTCTCTTTCTCATTCTGATTGCTTATGAACTAGATCTATAAGGAAAGTAGCAACCATTTGTTTTATTTTTTCTTTGGACCAAATAAGGGCTCTTGGTCCAAAGGGGAGCTTAACTTGTCCACAAGGTAATATTTCTCATAAAAATATCCACAAAAGTTACAAATCATTATTGGTACTTTATACCCATATGCATATGAAAATATTCATATTTGAAGGAAGTGGAACTAGACCCCAACTGTGGTTCTTGAGGAAAGAGTTGTACTCCTCCTGCATAGTGGCTTCCCAGAAGGGATTCCTTGTAGCCTCTAGATAGGTTTGCAGTATGAGTCTAGAACCAGGAAGCAATGCATGGACATCACTATTTATGTAGTTGTGATTGCATGAAGAGGCTCCTCAAACTGGGATCTCTTCCTCCTCAAATCCACTATATCCCCCACATGGTCACTTATTTCCTATAGGGTGGTCTGTTCCCACTTGGGAATCTGTTGTGGCTCATCATATGCGTGTTCATAATATTATGAATCAGATTTGAAAATCATATCTGAACCATGATCTGAATGAGTGGGCTCATCATCTCTGATGTTTGGTGCAGGCAGAAGTAACGAGATCTCTACATGTGGCTCCAATGGTGCATGCAAGGGACTTTCCTCAAACTGGAAAATTATCTCAATAATGATATTTTCCATTGATGGATAAATCATCATGTAACCCTTCAAACCATCAAGATATCCCACAAATATTCATGTGGTGCTCTATGAATCTAATGATTTCCTCTTTTTAGAGGGTAAGCAGATCTATGTGTGTGATCCAACTATTCGAAAGTGGGTGACTTATGGTTTGTTGTTGCTACATGCCTCAAAATGAGTCTTGTCCTTGAAAAATGTGTGAGGAGATATGTTTTGAATGTAGTTATCACAACAAAGTTCCTCATCCCAAAGCTTGAAAGGAAGATACCTTGCATACAACATGAAAGTGGCCAACTCTTTGAGGGATATGTTCTTCAGTTCGGGTACTTCATTCTACTATGGAGAGTAAGGTATTGTATGTTGCAGATATATAATGACCTATGAAAAAAGATGTTACACATATAGGTTCACATATTCCCCCCCCATTATCTATGTGCAGGATTTTGATCTTCCTCCTGGACTAAGTCTCTGCATGAGATTTGAAGTATTTGAGATACTCAAAAACTTCATACTTATTCTTGAGAAAATAGACCCAAGTGTATCATGAGAAATCATTAATAAATGTAAGCATATACCTCACCTTGATGATGGATGGATGCGGAAAGGGTCTCATTACATCACTGTGGCTGATCTCCAAGGGAGAGGAAGCCCTCCAAGCCTTCCCTTTCTCAAAATTCTCTTGAGGATGTTTGTCAAGAATGAATCCTTGAAAAACTCCTTTGGCAAATTGTATGTTGGGAAAGCCTATGACCATTCCTTGTTGGCTAAGTTGTTGCATGTATTTGAATTTTAGATGACCAAATATCTCATTCCATAATCTACTGTCATTAAAAACTTGTATCAATAGTAAAGCATAATCATACTTAGCAGTAAACTTAATAAATGTATACAAATGAGACTAGTGATTTACCTCACCAACAACAATCTTTGATTTATCATGCATGTCATATATGGTGATGGAATTAGGTGTGAAATCCACCCTTTTTCCTGTGCCAAAATGTGTTATCTGATAAACAAATAGTATATTCACAGAGATTTTTGGAACATGCAATACGTGCTCAAAACTTCCATACTGGAGTTCTACTCTCCATTTTCTAGTGACCTAAACTAAGATATCATCTCCCATGAGGATGGGAGGAACCATGCATGCAATAATATAAGATAAAACATTTTATAAGGATTCCATATGGTGGGATGCACCTTAATCTAGGATCCATGCATAAAGAGAAGAATGAATAGAAATTAAAGCATGAGAATTACCTCTTATGTCTGGTGATTGGTCTCCTAGATTCTTCTTGGCATTCTCAAGAATGCAGTCCTAAAGTTTGTTTTTTTGAAGTTCCTTCACCATGAGATATATTTTATTTTTCATGCATGTTGATTCAGGATGATATCACTATTTTAGTAACCACATTTTTACTTTCCTTTCTTTCCCTTTCCATTTTTGGAGTCAGAGGAATCATCAAGGGGTTTGTAATTTCCTTCCTTCTTGTGTTCAAAATGCACCTTTCCCTTTCCTTTCTTCTTGGTCTTCGGATTGAATGTATTTTTGTTGTCATGCATAGCAAGTGTATGCACATTGGGTACCTTGACTTTCCCCATTTTGATGGGATTATCTTTCTCATGCATTAGGGAATCAATAAACTGATCCAATGTCAACATTTTACACGTTGCTCCTAAAGTGAATCTCACTGTATGGAATGTTGAGACAAACAAAACATACTCCAAACCAAGTTTTGACAAAATAGAAAGGATAAATTGATTATGTTGAGTTGATTTGTCAACACCGCATCCCCTTAAATGAAGAAGAAGGGACTTGAACTTCATAAATAAGTCCTGTATGTTATCAAAAGTTCTCAAATCCAAGGAATTTATCTCTACCTTGAGCATGTGGCCTCTCATTTCATCTCATTTGCTAAAGATATTTTCCAACTTTGTCCAAATCTCATCTAGAGTGGTACAATCTTCAATGTGAAATAGTAGCTTGGGGGACATAGACTTGCAGATAAGGTCGTAGGCCTCATCCATGTGGTTGAGATACCTATTTTTATTGATAGATGATGTTGGATCCACCTCTATAGCCATTATAATATGGTACAAGCCTCTACATATGAGCCAATGTATAATTTTTAGCTTCCAATCAAAATAGTTATGTGGCATGAGAAGAATTGTTGGCAAGTACTCCATTATTTCTGACTCCATGTTCCTTCTAAAACTAAAGCTAAAATTATTATGCTCTTTCTCCCATTGATGAATATTTGATACCATGTGAATTTTCATGGAAACTTGTCACATAGAACCTAGATAGTAGAAAAATCACATAAATCTTGCGAGAGAGAAAAGAGAAAGGAGACAAGCTTGAGAGAAATAATGAATTGTATTAACTAATGAGAGAATAGTAAAAATAAACATGATCTATTATGCATGTCTAAGTGAACGTGCCATAGTAGTGATATAGAGAGATATATACACTCACTGATAGACTCTGAAGTGAATTTCCACCTAGTCTTAGTTAATTAGATATGCAGACATCAATTAACTAGATAATCACAAGTGGATTGAGGAGAGAATATTGCATGCACATGTGTAGCACCTTCCTAGTGATGATCCCAAGGTAATTGTATCCTCATGGTGATGACACCAAGGTGAGCATGCAACACTTGGTGATAATATATGCATTTCCTTGCAAGACTCCACTCCACTAGTATAATTGAAGTACGACTGAAAAAGGACTAAGAGGATGTGACGCCCTCATCTAGGGGGAATATCGTTGACCAAGGGTGCCCTCAACATAGAATATTCAACCTAGGAAAAGAAATACTAGGTGAGTGTGTAATATCTCCTACATTTTCATCCTATAAAATTTAGCATAATAGTGCTTCCATGTTAACCAAATGCACCGGTGTTGCTAAAAGAATTGTACCGAAAAAATAATGAATGAATTTTCATAGTGGAGTGTCTAAATAGACACCCCATTGAAAATGATCCATTTTCAGTTATTTATACAAAAAAATGCACCACTAAACAAAATCCCAGTGCTCCAATAACACGGTAGCACCGGTGCATTCATATTAACACATCACACCACTTAATTTGCAATAAAATAATTTAACCTAGAGATGTCACTAGGTCCAACGAACACATCAATATTGTAAAGAGCATGACACAAGGATGAATATTTCAAAATATGACAATGCAATGCATATTATGGGACACACTGCTAAAATATGTGTCGGTGCGGCAATAGATATGGTCCATCAATGTGTATACTATAACAGTATGCATTGGTTCCATTTGAAGAATAAAACGTGATAAATTTTAAAAAATAAACATAGCAGTGTATATTTTATGATGCCGCATCACTGGTGTGTTATAGAAGACAACACACTACTAAAATCATGCAGGTGTTCTGGGAACAATTGCGCACCGTTTTTTTCGATTTTACAAAGCATAGTGCTAAGATTATAGACCATACAATTTAGCATAGTGATGCATCCATGTTAACCAAATGCATCGATGTGGTTTAATGAACCACACTGGGAAAATATTGAATGAATTGGCATATCGGGGAGTTTCATGGGACGCCCCATTCTTGATGCTCTATACAACACAACACACTACTAAAAAACATATCAATGATTTGGAAACATGGGAGCACTGGTGAATTCAGTTGAACCAAGCACACCACTAAGTTTAAATGACATACAATTTAGTGTAGTGGTGCATTTATGTTAATAAAATGCACTGGTTTTGTTAAAGAAACCAAACCATGAAAATATTAAACTACTTGGCATACCATAGAATTTGGTCGGATGCCCCATTGTCAGTGCTCTATACAACACAATGCATCACTAAAAAAAATGGCGATGCTCCAATAACACTGTAGCACTGGTGCATTAGTATTAAAACATCACATTGATTAATTTGCAATGAAACTTTTTAATCTAGTGGTGCTCCCACATTCAAAAAATGCATCGGTTCTATAAAGAGCATGACACGAGGTTGAATATTTCACAATTTAGCACTGTTTTGCGTCTTATGGGATGCATCGCTAAAATACGTGTCAGCGAAACAATAAATTTGGAGAATCGTTGCGTGATAGTAACAACACCACTTGGAGGTGTTTTTTTTATGATATAAAGAACCGATAGTGGTGTGTAGGGGTTGTTTGAGGTGGACCAGTTAATTTTTTATATTTTTTTGCAAACATAAATTAATTTTAATTTTTGTTAAATACAAGTTATTTATATATGTTTGTGTTTTATAATTTCAATTAATTTTATCTACACATATGTGCCCAAAAATATTTTTATGTGAATCAGAGATGAGGACGACAAGAGAAGGAGGAGGAGCAACAAAAATGGGTCAAAATGTACACCTTTGTACGTGAGTGTGAGGCCTAGGAGAGGGAGAGGGAGTTGTTCATTCTCCCTATTACACCACAAACACATTCCCTTTTGAGGGATGTTGACCTCCTAAATATTTATGAGGAGGGTACCTCCCTTAGAGGGAACTCTCCATTGTAACAACAATTGATCCATCGTTGGGATCATGGTTAATAGTCATTTTGAGTATGTCCTAATCTGTGGTATCAACCCATGAAGGAGGATGTTTATTTCATTACTAGTTTTTCTAGGAGGGGGGGAGGTTTGGCCCCAGTTCCTTGATATACCACATGGTATTGTAGGAGATACCCAACTGACACATGTGCATAGATATTTCAGTCTGAACATTCTTTCTTCTTTGGGATTCCATGTTCCTAGTGGCTAGATGTGGGTGGGTTCATTTCATAGAGAAGAGTTTAGGTGCCCATGATTTATTATTAGGACATCGTCACACTTTACCTTTAATGGGTAGAGAATTAATTTCCATTTGATGTATTATGTATACATTTTAGTGCAAAGGTCCCAATTTATTAGGTGGATGAAGATTTTTTTGAGACAATTTTGTTTTGCATTGGATTGGTATCACACCATTTTATCTAGGAGGAGGTTCTTCCCATTTACATTAGAATTGTTTACATTATTTTTTGGGAGGGTTCATGCCATTTGACCAAGAGTACCCTACTTTCTTCCTAGGTCTATGTTTGATATGCATATTTTCATGTGGGGGTAGTTGTTTCCCAAGAGAGGCCCGCTTGAGTGGTTGTGTACTCTATTTGGTAGGGAGGTATGTGAATTTTTTGGTCGGAGAGGACAATCCTATCCTCAATGTTGTACAATAACCATACGCGGGGATGGATTAGATAAGATGTCCAAAAATTATATTTATAGTAGTTGAGCCACCAAAGGAGAGAGGTAATATTATCATTATGTTTTGATAGATCTAGTTGCATATTTTTATGTCTTATTTAATGCACATGTAATTTATTGTAACATTTTTTTTCAATTATCTTATTATTATTTTCTATTTTTTTGTAGATATTGGAACATATGTTGGGGATGATCCTTCCCAACATTATGAGGATATAGAGGAGGTAGAGGAGAATACTATAGTACATCAACCTCATATGCCATGCAAGGTAGATAAATAGTATGGATAGAGGTGGTGGATCATCTATGTGGTGTTATGGTCAGTCATGGAGTGGTATTGGAACTAGTTTGAGACATATTATGGGTACTAGAGATGTCTACGATATGGAAAAATCTGCCTCATGACATGACATCAATGATGCGTGATAGTTTTGGTGTCATCAACCTCATCGAGATGTTGAGGAATCCTTCTCATGCTTCTCATGAGTCTACTCCATTTGCATCATCACGAAATTAGTCCATATCCTCTACTCCATCACATGGTCCTCCTCTTCTTGATCCTACTTATTCTCCACATGTGTCTACACCATCCATTGATCCTCTTGCTTCCCCTCCACATGTTTCTACATGATTATCCTCCCCCTCGCCCTCCCCCTCCACATGTATCTACACCATCCATCGATCCTCATGCACCTTCCCTCCACATGTGTCTACACCATCCATATTCGATCCTCCTTCTCCTCCCCCTTCACATGTATACGCACCATCCATTGATCCTCTAAATTCTCCTCCACATGCGTAGCCATCCACTCATCATCCTCCTCCTCCTACACATATGTCATAATATTTTTATGCTTTGGACACTATGTTCACATCATGTACTATTGCACAAGTTGATCTTGATGGAGACATATTTGATAGTGTATTTTTGTCATTTCTTTCTGGATAGGTACCAATAGACTATCTACCTCTCGTACCAGAGACATTGATGTATTTGGCTCTGGTGGTGGACCTAGATAGTAGTGGTACTATTTGACATGTATATTGATTGTTTTATATTTTACTTGAGATTTATATATGACATGTTTATTGCTTATTTTGTTGAGATGTATGTTTGACATGTATATTGATATGTTTATCACTCATGTATATTATGTTTTTCATATAATGTTGTGGTTGTTGTTGTTTGATTTATAAAATGTATTATGAGTATGCTAATGATTAACATTATTAATGATTTCTCTATTTTTAAATTAAATTTGAGATGTATCCACTCATTTAAATTTATAGTTTCCATATAATGTTTAACTTTAATTTTATGAAATCATTTAATTTGTATTGTGATTGCAAAAATTTATAACCATTAATGCCATATAATGTTTAACTCTTCTTTAAGGTGAATTGTTTATGCAGTAGTCTAAACGTTCTACCTTTTGTTTGTTTTCCGACAACATTTTCCATTTGATTTTTCTCGAAATCCGGTGATGAATGGTTGGATCTGCAGTTTAGAGTGGCTAAATTTGTATAATCCGAGTGCCCATGGGTTTTTCAACAAGATGAATCCATTTATGCATTCAGAAATGCAATTTAAACAACAAAAAAGAACAATTTTGTCCAAATTTACATCATTGGATTCTGACCAAAAATCCCAAAAGGTAGAACTTTTAGTCAACGCCATTGTTTATTGTTCAGGAATATACAATATGTTGATTAAACGTGTTTAGAAACAAAAATACTTAAACATAATGAATGAAATGACTGTGATTTGAATAATTATGTATTTTTCATATATTGTAATAATAACATTATTATATAATTATTCACTAATAATAATGATGATAATATAATAATAAACTTATTTTTTAAATTTTATTTTATTAAAAAATCACAAGACAAAGTTATAATACAATTATTCACTAAAATCACAATTATTATATTTTATTACATTTTAATATTTCCTAAGATTTAATTAATTTATATTATGGAGCTATTATAATATATAATATTTATTTAATTAAATTTTAAATATTAAATATAAAGAATAATAATAAATTTTGATATATACACATCAAATCTCTCTATAGCATGATTGGATTTTGAGAGTCTAAAAAAAATTCAACCATGTTAAGGGTTGGTGTGGCCTAGGCCAGGCTAGTCCCACAGGTAATGGACACGATAGAAAACAAAAAAAAAATGATTTATACACTTTCAATTAAATGTTTTCACAATTTTTTACTCTATTGCTAAGTTTATGAATCTTCCATTAAAAAAATATGCAAAAGTATGTAAGTATTAGTTGAATCTTCTATTAAAAAAATGTGGTATGTAATGTATTTAGTTGATTTTGTATTAAAATTGATGCAAATATTGGATTTGGTTAATGAATGAAAAAATCAATTTGAATAATTACTCCTATAAAAATAATTTGCTAATTTCTATTTTTTTAAATTATTCACCCAAATTCTAATATGGGATACAATTATTTTACTATATAAGTTGTCATTATTTCCTAAAAACTATACAAATAGTTAGAAATTGGAATACTTTTACAATAATATCACCAAACATTTTATAATTAGTATTTTAATAATTAGTGAATTTGACAAAGGTTTTTAACATAGCATACACTTCATAGAAGCATAAGATAGGTTGTGCGATGATCTGGTGCGCACAACGCCCCTATGGCGATCTAGTTTCTGCAGCTAGGGTTTAACCTTGGTCGCCCCCCCTTTGTTAGTGGTCGCCCTGTGTGTGCGGGGCTTGAGTGCAGGTTCTTCAGCAATGGAGGCTTCATCTTCCATTGGCGTTCTCAGCCTTGGTTCCTCTCTTCCAGGTTGCAGATCTTCCCTGTCCAATCCCTCTAGTGGGTCATTGGGGAGTCCTTCCAAGGAATCTCCCCCTGCTTCTGATGTCTTCCATGGCAGCTCATTTTGTGCCCTTGTCAAGAGGAATTTAATCCCTTCACCATGTTTGGTGCATGAGGCTCCGACACCTATCATCTCTTTGAGGAAGGACGTTATTTACAAATTATCTCATCTCAGCTTCACGACACTCTTCTATCATTTTAATGGCCTTTGGCCTCGGCTTGTCGATCTTCATGATTGTATTTAGAGGTCCTGGTCGCCAGATCTGAAAGTTGATGTCTTCATTCACCTTTGTGCTCGAGGTTTTTTTATTGTTGATTTTGATTTTAAAGAAGATAGAGATTTGATCTTTAGCTCAGTTCCATGGTTCTGGGGTAGCTCTGGTTTATGCATGAAACCCTGGACTCCTTCTTTTGATCCTTCAAAAGACTCGTTGTCTTCAGCCTCTGTTTGGGTTCAGAACCCAAACTTTCCCCTTCATCTTTGGGGTTTATCTTCTCTCGGCTCCATTGGGAATGCTTTAGGCAAGTTCCATTACAGATGCCCTGAAACAAAAAAATATAGCATCTGCACGTATGCTAGGATTTGTGTAGAAATGGATTTCAGCAAAGGGTTTCCAACTGAAATCAATATGACGGGAGATAATTACTCATGGACTCAAAATCTGGATTATGAAAAAATAGCTTTACAATGTCGAGCATGTTTTTCCACAAGACATTTGGCAGCCCAATGTCCTAGGGGCCTTGCGAAAGCCCAAAAACAAATAAAATCAACTTGGTGGGTTGGATCCCACATTGATCATCAACTTATATCCAAGGATGTTACTTCAATTGATGACCCTCCCATGGAAGGGATCAAAGAGGCTCAAGATAGCTCTTCTCCCTTCACTGGGGACTCTCCAAATCCAATCCCTACTTTGGATGGCTCAATATCTGAAATAGAGGAGCTCAATGTCACTCCAGAGATCACCAAGCATCCTGAAAGGAAGCAAGAAACACCTCGGAAGCTCACAAAAAAAGAAGTTGTGGATTCTCCATATTCGGGCAAAGTTCAGAAGGATCTACCCAACTTCATCCCTCTAGCAAGTTGGGTAGGTGAGGCTATCAAAGAATAAGCACTAGAACTTCAAGATAAGGTAGTTGAGACACTGGTTCAAGAAAAGCAGGAAGATCCACTTCAAGACAATCCAGGAATCATAGGCACCTAAAATGCCCCTTCATTGGTAAATGAGTGGATGGAAGTTGGAAACAAGAATAAAACACATGTACCCTCACAGCCAATGGTCACATGAAGTCAGGATCGCAAGACAACTAAAAAGATGATCTCATCCCCAATAATATAATTTAGAAAATAAGATTAGATCTCGCCAGTAGAATCTGTGAAAAACTCCTTGTAGTAAGCCTCTGATGAAAATTATGTAGTTGGTCTCCTATACCAGCATCCTCTTTTGT
>SNQJ01S0012776.1:122903-171172 GCA_010110895.2 Picea sitchensis | reverse complement strand
GGGAGTGTGATATTGAGTTGATTCATTTACCATGATATTTATTGATTTGATGATATGTTGTTGACATGTTCTGACATGATGGTTGATGATGCAGGCTGACGATAGCTTGTCGACCAGAATCACATATGGAGTAAAAGGGCCACACACGAGTTCCATAGAGATTGAGGGAGAGGTGTGGACAACAACCCTACCACAGCCTACTAGCACTCCCGTCGTGGCTCGAATTGTAGGTTAACAATTACCTAGTTCGAGAGGATCCATGATGCCATGAGGACAGACTGAGACAGTTCCTCACGATGATTCTAAGGGGCACACAATAAGGTAGGGGCCTTATTCCTTAGAGCCCTTAGTCTACCACAAGTTCACCTGGCGGAGTGTTGACTCCAGGGGTTATAGATGTCTACCAAACAGTCAAGTCGGCGAGTGGCACCCTTGGAGCACGTGGTGCATCCTAAAGGGCACTTCGCGCAATAGAGGCAAACGAGGCGAGTGGCACCCTTGGAGCATGTAGTGCATCCTGAAGGGCACGTCGCATTGATGATAATGATGAGACAACCTAGATGACCCTGAGACCTTAACGCCTGATGAAATTCTTAAAACGACACCCCTAATTAATTGTCGCCTAGTTCAAATCTAAACCTAAATTTAAAACATATCTAAGATAAAATTTTGACAATCCCTAAGAAAAGATCCTACCAAAAAAATAAACATAAGGGCGTAAACTAAAACCCTCCTAGGTGTTAATTAAAGTCTTCTTAAAATTAAAAGGGGTAAAGTGAAGAAGGGATTAAATTAATTAAAATACGTGGTGTCAAAGGTAAAAAGGAAATTAAAGTTAAAAAAAGAAGAAGGAAACATGTGAGACTATAAAAGAAATGAAGTAAAAAAATATAGAAGGGATTAATAAGCGCATTTATCCTTTGGGTTTAAAAATAAAAAAGGAGAAATAAAGAATAGAAATAGAAAAACTTGTAATAAAGGAAACTTAATAATGGAAAGTAGGGGACATAGGGAAAAAGGCAAAAAGGAATCAACAATTAAGGAGTTACTAAAAATCAGCACTTCATTTTAGGAAAGTTAATAAAAGCTGAGAGGGGATCTAGGAACCCCAGGAGCAATTTTAGGAGCGACTTTAGGAGGGGTGAGGGAAATGAGTATTTTTTTAATTTAAAGAAATTAATTTTAGAGAAACATGGGGGGATGAGTGACACTCGGACAACAGAGAATTTTTAGAGGTTTGTCATTAAAAATTTAATTAATAATGATTTAAGGAAAGTAGTTGGGTCTCAAATTCTATAAAAGAAGGGGAAAAGGAGGAAGAAAGGATGAACGGTGAGCGTAACGTTACGCTGCCGGATTTTGTCTTGACTGTTTTCTTGTGAGGAGTTGGGAATTTCTCAGCTGTATTGGAGTGGTAGCTCGGCCTTGGAGGCGAGCTGAGAAGCTAGTCTTATCTTTGGTTCTTGTGTGGCCCCTTTGCGGCTCAGGGGGCTAAAGGGGAAGCAGAGTACCCCTAGTGATTGGCTGTGAGGTATCGGTGAGCCTTCTGCGGTTGGCAAGCGGGAGCGGCACAGAGCGCGAGAAGTAGCACATAGAGCAGGGCGTCCACAGAAGCGGGCAAGAGGCAACGGTATGAATTTTATTTCTGGTAGAGTAGATCGTCTAGTTATTCTCTTAGGCGATTATGATGCATTATATGTAAGATGTTGCTTCCACTTTGGTGGTTCATTTTCGTATGCTACGGCGATATTTCTCTGGAAATTCTCTGAATCTTTCATCATTGTGTTCTGGTAATGGTCTGACTTTTCTATCTCTACATTCCAAAAATTATCTTGTTTAGTTATCATTGCATTCGGGAAGTTATCTAAGATGGACATTGTTCGTATTCTGGAACTGGGTTGAATTTGTCATCATTGTAGTCGAAAAATCATTGTATGTATCTGGGGCATTTTTAAATGGACTTCATGGAAGTGTTGGGTGTTTTAAATGGCTTTCCTTGTATGTGTTGGCATTTACCTCTGTGTGCTTGGTCTGCACTCTCTTTCAGAATGAGCATCATCATATTTCGTTTGTGTATTGTTATGCAGTGTTCTGTTTCGCAACTGTCATTGGGCGTTTGGCAACTGTTATGGGGTGTTTTTGGAAACTACTATGTTGGGCGTTTTGCAATTGTTATTGGGCGTTTTGCAAACTGTTATATTGTGCATTTTATTATGTACAGTGGGAAACTGTCATATAGGGCATTTTTGTATACTGTGATGTTCGGCGTTTTGTATACAGTTGCGTTTTTGTATCCGTAAATGGGGTTGTTGTCATAACACTGGATGAAATTAAATGGTAGGGTAAAACACAATTAACCAATGCAATTTATAATTGGCCCCCTTCTGATTGTATCCTTATGTTTTCTCATCAAATCGTTTTAACTGGCAATCTGTTGTCTTCTGGAAAATTTGCCTATCCTCTGTCGATGTGTTTAATGGTTGTGTTTAATGGTCTGTGCTCATATGACACTTGGCACCAGTTCACCTTTTATGTGTTCCTGTATCATTATTCCAGGGATGAACTATACGCCTTCAGTTGGAGAAATTGCCTAATATTTACGTATTTCATTTTATCGTTATATAAAATTGTATTGACTAGTGGTTCACTAAATGGCCCAGCATTGGATATTAAAATCAAATCTTTATTTAAACTCATACCCATGAAACCTTGTTGGTGGTTACAGCATGTTAATGATTCGTTCTTCTTTATTTTGTTTTCTTTCTGCCACACAACTGGATACGCATATATTCTTGGGAGTTGTCTGGAAGATATAAAGGGCTTAGCGCATGCACTAGACTCGTGTTGGTTTATGTGTTAAATTTTGCTTGACATGTGGACTCAGAATGGGGCATATGTAATATGGCTGAGTGTTAGTTAAACCTGTTCCCTCACACCACTCCTTTATCTAATATTCGTTAAAATTCAATGTTAATGTCGTTTAATCTGAAATGTTGATGATGTTGGTAGATAGCAATGTTGATAGTTGTTAATCGAAATACCAATGCTGATGTTTAAATCGCTTAGTCATATTTGTAAGGTCACTGTAAGGTAGGTTATAAAGTTTCTGTTGCATGGTATTAATATTAAAATTATGTTGCTTGATTGGTGTATAATTTACTGCATTATTGGTTGTCTTTTATTGCACGATTGGTATTGTTAAAAAGTAAGTTTCTGCTGCATGATATTAATATTAAATTTCCATTGCATGACTGGTATATATTTTACTGCATTATTGGTTTGTCTTTTATTCATTGGTATTGTTAAAAAGGTAAATTTTGTTGCATTGATTGGTGTATAATTAACTGCATTATTGGTTGTCTTTTATTGCATGATTGGTATTGTTAAAAAGTAAGTTTCTGCTGCATCATATTAATATTAAATTTCCATTGCATGACTGGTATATATTTTACTGCATTATTGGTTTGTCTTTTATTGATTGGTATTGTTAAAAAGGTAAATTTCTGTTGCATGATTGGTATATATTTTACTGCATTATTGGTATGTCTTTTATTGCATGATTGGTATGTCTTTTATTCCATGATTGGTGCCACATGAAGTTAATGCAATACTTTGCTAGATAACAAAAATATAGTTCGATATCCTCTTGCAAGAATATTAGAGAATAATATGTAATGACCAGTTAAGGTTAGTACAAGGAAAATGGAAGTTGAGGTAGTGGGATGTAAATGAGAGATAATATAATCGTAAAATGATACTGAAGTATTCTTGTAACAGTTGTTAATAACATCATAAACTGTTAAGAAGGTGTAAATGTATTGACTAGGAAATGTGGTTATTGTAATATGTAAAGGAATGCAACTGAACAATTGCTTATAAATTTTGTAATTGTAATAGATTGTTGGGAAATAATCAAGGGTAGCGTTCCCGCCACATAAATAAATTGCAAGGCTAGAGTTTTAAATGTATGACCATTAATCTTTACTTCAATGTTATTGTATTTAGGAATGAAATGATAGGGTTATCTTATTGTAATGTTAGTGTAAAATATTGATATTGATAAGACATACATGGTGAATGTCCTGGATTGCATACATTAAATTACTCGGAGTTAGTAATGAGGGTTGATGATTCATTGAATAATGTTGAACTTGGGTTTCGTGGTCGGAATCCTTCCGTCACGCGCCTTCCGTAAGGGACGTAATTGTCTTCTTGTCTATGTTGTACGTGATAGTATTCAATTGGTTTCTTGGTCGGTTGTGTTAGGCGGGATACATTCACCCATGGTATTCTTAGGAGACATGTCTGTGTGATTTATTTTTCTATGTAAAGAATCCAGTGCCGTATCAAGAGTCTCGGGCCCTTTAAAGGCAAGGTTTCCACTCTTGCGACACACCTGACAGAGATTACTAGTTTCTGCCTGAGCAGTCGGCCAGGAGCCTGTCTAATCTTCTTTCGAGAAGACATAAGACTAATTTATTTTTCTATGTAAAGAATCCAGCGTCAGAACAAGAGTCTCTGGCCCTTTAAAGTGTTGTTTCACTCCATGGCTAACACCGGATGTAGATACTAAGCCGCCTCGAAAATGGGCCGAGCCCTGCTCTATCTTCCTTCTTTCGAGAAGACATAAGACTAAAAGCCCTGCTTTTCTGTGCAGAAATAGTAAACTCTACTGTTGGATTCTTCCTTTTGTGACTGTACTATACTTAACACCTGGTGTCATTTTCTGCTTACAGCTGCTAGTTGTATGCCTTATGTCTAGGGGCGTTTATTGCTTGTCGTCACTGTGTTTTGTCGGGATCATCTTGTTGTGTTCGTCTTGCTTGCGTCTTGTTCTAGGTCAGGTTACTAGTTTCTGCCTGAGCAGTTGGCCAGGATCCTATCTAATCTTCTTTCGAGAAGACATAAGACTAAACGCCATGATTTCCTATGTAGAAATAGTAACCCTAACACCATGGATTCTTCCCTCTGTGTTCTTACTGTGCACCCCCATTATGTCTTAACGTTTGTGTTGTGCGCCTCATGCCTATGGTCACATATTGTTGCAGTTACACGTTGTGTGCCTTCAGTCTTCTTGTGTTGAATTCATGGTTGCATCTTGTTGGTTGTCAAGTGGCGACATAGAGTCACGTGTGTTTGTTACTTCTACATGCGCGCACACACCTTAAACAAAAAAAAAATTGCACCTGTTCTCAGAGTTGTTGTCGTAACAAGGAGGACGTTACAAATAGATTGCTAGAAAATCGGTTGGAGATATTTCTAACTAGTCCCTAAAATCTAACAACATAAATAACTACAAATCCCTAATTAAAAGAAAAAAAATACTATATAAATAGAAAGAAAGAGAAGTTTTTAAACCTCTCTAAGTTAGATCCTAAGAAATTTTATAGGCAAATTCTAACTCATAAAACTAAAGAAAACTATATGATTCCTTTAAGAGATTGAAATTCATACCTTAAAAACTTTACAATCCCCAAATGTCGTGGACAAAATTCAAATCCTTTCTATAGAGGAATGATTTTTTCCTTAGAATACATAGATTTTATGGTTAGACATATCACCATAGGGAAAGCTACGGATATCAAACAATACCAAGTAAAAATATTAAAAATTGGAGGGCCTATTCTCATCCCTTACATTTACAAGCTCTTCAATTTGCTAGTCAAGCAAGGATTCCCTAAGCCCTAGAATCAAATACTCATTATTCCTATTTTTAAAAGTTAAGATCAAAACAATCTCTTTGATTATAGAACCATTATGATTAGCCAGTTTTATCCAAGTTATATGGAATTATTCTGGAAAAGAATATCAACTTATGGATAAAAATCCATATAAAAAGAGCTAAAGGCCAAGCCAAATTTATGAATTATCATTCAACTTCAGACTACCCTGTTATTCTTAAGTTCATTGCATAGGAGTGTTGCAGTAATAAAATCAATATCCTATGCTACTTCATTGACTGTATAAAATCATTTGAGATAATTCCCAAAACTAACCCGTTGAATATATTATAAGAGCTAAAAGTTCCTTTCGAGTTGAGATTTATTGCAATAAGGCTGTATGATAATGTTATTGAAAATTTTAGGAACACACGGGACTCGTTAGAATAAATTAATTGTAATATAAAATTTAAGCAAGGTTGTCCCCTATCCTCTACCCTTTTTGGAAATACATTGGTTAGAGGATTACTTGGAAGATCCAAGATGCATGTCTTTAGTTGGAATATTCATCATCCTTCTTTTAATGTTGATGATATTGTTCATATGACAAGATTTCCCTATGATATTGATAAGAAACTAAAGGTTCTCAAGGATTTTTCTCTAGTATGGATATGATTATTAACATTGAAAAAACAAAGGTTATGGTAAGCAATTCTAAAAATACAACTTATGCTAATTTCATGTATGAAAATAACAACTTGGAGGAAGTGAATTCATTAAAATATCTCATAATCGATCTTTATCACAATCTCAAATGGAACTATAGCATTGAGAAAAGGATAAATGGAGGGTGGAAAGCTTATTATGGACTTGAAAACCATTGCAAACTAGTGGAAATTTGAGTTTGGAATAATAAGAAACTCCTCTTTGAGACTCTCATCACTCCTATTATATTATATGGTTGTGAAGTTTGGGGTTGCAGCAAAAAATATCTGGGAATCGATCTTTATCACAAGCTCAAACAAAACTATAGCATTGATAAAAGGATAAATGGAGGGTCTATATCTTATTATGAACTTGAATTCCACTGTAAATTAGAAAAAAATTGGCTTTGGAATAAGAAGAAACTCCTCTTTGAGAATATAATCACTCTTGTTATATTATGGTTATGAAGTTTGGGGCTATAACATCTCTAGATAATTGTGGAGAAAGATAGAGAAAATCCAAAAACTTTTTATAGATTATAATCTTAAAATTAAAGGAAATATACCCAATCCTATCATACTCATAGAAATGAGTCTTTCCCCAATTGAGAGCATGGATATGATTAGGTACTTACTATATGAGAACAAGATAAACAACATGGAAGACAAGAGGATTCCTAAGATTGTTTTGAAACATATTCAAAACCACTTGTGACTGAAGTAGTGTTGGCATAAATATGTTGAGCCTTGAATAAATCATTGGGGTATCGAGGAAGAGGTCACTATAAAGAATAATGATAATAATACAAATATCATTACATCTAAATTTAAGAATAAATTGTGGTATATCATTACATCTAAATTTAAGGAGAAATTGTGGTATATCATTACATCTAAATTTAAGGAGAAATTGTGGAGTGATAAAGAATTATAGAATAAGAGAAAATTAAGATAGTACAAGGAGGTGATCAACCCTAATATATAATATCAAAAGTATCTCTAAGATTAAACTAGTGTAAAGAATAAAATCAACATTACTAAAATAAGAAAAAAATCTCATGAGCTCCATAGTGAAACGAGGTGTTGAACAATTCCTTAAACATCATGGGTCAAAAGAATTTGTCATCATTGTGAAACTAAAAGGGTTGAAGATGAAAACAATTTTTTCTTAGAATGTATTTCTTACACCCACATAAGAGCTCAATTTCAAAATATTTGTTACATAATGACCTTCCTAACCTTTTAACTTGTCAAAACTATGGTGATTTAGAAATGCTTCCCTTGAAATGTTTTGAACATAGAAATAACATTTTAAAGAAAACCAAGTAATTCATTATCATTTTAAAGACTCGATAGACCTATGTTCTCAATGGACAATAATCATCATCATCACCATCAGGGGTGGTCGTTTCTAGGGGGATCATGTCTGATCCCTGGGGGGATCAAGGACTAATTTGTTAACAAGGTATAGGGATATCCACAAGAAATCAGGCTAAGCCATATGTTCTCCTCATGGAATTACTCTCTATAAATGACATATGATAGAGTGAGAAATTTTATTTTTATTAGTGATTTGAGCATACCTATTGAGAGTTTTGATTGCTATTGTTGATTTGAGCATAATTATCAATATTATGAACAATAAGAAAAACCTTTATGATAATATGATATATTTCCTCATTGAAAGAATAAAAAAGGGCACTATTTTATTCAAGGATGTTACCTTTCTTCAAGTTTCAAGGGCTCTAAATTGTCAAGAAGACATCCTTGAAAATGTGGCCTCAAAATTGAGTGAAGGAAGTCTAAAACAAATGGGGGTATTTATTTCCAATTTATCCCATACGTTTTTATCCAAAGTCATTTTTACATGGTGACACATATCAATTTGATAAACCAACACACATTAATGAATAGAGGTCATCATAGTATAACAAGAGGGAGGTGAGATGCAAACCAAATCACCCCCATGCAATCCTCACACATGTCTCTCATAAAGATCAATCAACAGTTTGAAGCATGCAACAAATTTATGAAAGGGGTAGGTAGGATAATGGCTCATAACATAGTTTTGTGTCTACTAAGGGATATGGGTTGTGGTTGGCTTAGGTTCAGTTGAAACCTTAGGTAATCCATCTAGTTCAGATTCTACCTTGTCTCGGTTATTTGTACTCAAGTTTGCTTGGATTTAAGTCCTTTTTTGGAGTGCATGTGTTGTAATTGAACACATATTCCATGGTCTGGAAAATAGGGGCCTTGAGTTTATTGTTTCCTAGGTCATCTCTTGTGGGAAAAGGTTTTTTACCCCAATTGTTAGCCTTTGTTTGATTTCAAAAAAGGAAATTTGGGTTGGTTTCCCATGACTTCTTTGTACTCTTGTGAATTTTATATAATCTCAAGGATGGTGTGTATTTTTCCTCTTGAGTTGGAATCTCAGTTTGGTTTATTATTCCTACCAATTGGTAAATTTTGTTTGGCCTTCTAAAATTGTTCCCATGGGTGCTTACCACTTCTCTATCTGGATATCTATGAAAGTTTCTCATTATGGATTATAGGGAAATACAAGAGATACATAGAGTACTTCTAAGGCATGAGGATTTCATAAACAAAAATAATACCTTTGTATTTTTTGTGACCTCTAAGGTACATAGGAATAAACACCAATCCATATCTCAAAATGCAATGGTTATGGATAGTCCTCTATAACAAAAGAGGCCAATTCAAGTTCTATAAGTTGAATGATTAATGTCAAGGAATATAGCCTATAATATTAGTAAAGGTCCTACTCAACTTCCTAAAATTTTAGAATGTCAATGAATTCTACCCCTTATGATATCAAGGAGGAGGAATCAATCCACCAAATGATTGAAGACATGGACTTGGGAAACCAATAATCTCACCTCAAAAATATCGATCAAGATGAACCTCCCAGTAAGGATGGTTTTCATTAGTATTTGATCTTATGTAGAATAATATTAATATTAGGAGACTTTAATAGAATCTACACTAGTGAATTTTTATTTGAAATCCTCTATGAAGGATGGTTTGGAAATTTTCATACCTGACACATACTCTTTTCTAAAATGTTGGTTTTATCAAGAGACAACTCTCTTTTTGTATTATTATGTTGTCAATATGGGCTACAAATTATTTATAATAGAAATATTGATTGTTTATATTAAAAAAGAATAACCATCATCATGTTGTTGAACTCAACTACAACTTATTTTTAATACAAATATTAACTATTTCTATTAAAAAAGAATAATCGTTGTCATTGTCGTCATCATAATTGTTGTCATTGTCACCATCATTGTTGTCATTGTCATTGTCATTTCCATTGTCGTCGTTGTCTCCACCACCATCATCATCACTTCCATATCCATCATCATCATCATCATATTCACTATCATCATCATCGTCTTCATCGTCATCGTCATTAATAATTAAAATTTGATATATAAGAAAGAATTGAAAAATGACCAATGAAATTTATACATAAAAAATTCTTATATTCTATGATGTGGATTAGATGAGAATAACTTGGACAAATTTAATTGATACTCCCTCATATTTTTCATTCTTTTTTGGTTTATTTATAGTACCAATTTCTCCCTCTATACATTTTTCTCCGTCCATGAATGCTCAAGTCGACTTCAATACATTTTTCTCTATTAGTGAATGTTAAAAATCGACTTCCATACATTTTTGGTTGCTCTAGGTTTCCAAAATCTTCCTGGGAATTTTCATGCATCATGGGTTATTAAAATCACCTCCCAAAATGTTTTCCTTCACATTTGGTTTCCAATTTAACCCTATGAAATATACTCTTCATTGTTGGCTGACCCAACTCATCTTTGAGCATTTCATCTCCACCATTGGTCATTTCCTGTCCTTTAATTATCCTTCTACAATTTCTAAGTTGACTAGATCCACCCATGGTTCGACTGGGATTTCATTTGGTTGATTTGACTCGACATGGTCGACTTAACTTGGGTCAAATTGAATTGGTTGAATTTATTTTCCTCTTTCCCGACTTGCAGATAGTCAACTTTTCCTTCTCCTAGTTGACGTGTCTTCCATTTTATTGATCCAAATGTTGGTTGGTCGACTGTTGTAGGAAAATTCCCTTGCAACAGGTGAATATCCTCTTGGGTTCTAGATCCATATACCAAGATAGAAAACATGCTAACATTGGACACTAACATTCCTTTGAATATAACTAATTAATTAGAGAGAGAAGGAGAAGGAAGAAAGTGTGATGCACCTTATTCCGATGTTTTCCCTCACTTCTCCAACTTCAGCCTGATTTCCGAGCTCCTTAGCATTGTTTGACACCTATAATGCAATGGACAACGAGACAAAGAACTCCTACTCTACTCTATAATATTATTCCAATCAAATCCATCTTTAAGACAAACATATGTAAATAGACATAGGTTAGAAATAAATAGGCCAAGAAATATATTAATGATAACTCTTAAAGAAATACTTAGAGACTGTAGATGTAGTTGCAACAGATTCCCCAAGTCCTCCTCGTCTATCCCTTTCACAAAGATCCCAAAATCATAGGTTCGATATCTTAAATAGTTTGCCCAAGACCATAGGTTTGATACCTCAAATCTCCACCATTCTTATGAGATCATAAGTTTGGTATCTCTAAACTCCTCTATCCTCTCTATATCCATGGAAATCCCTCATTATATAGGATTTGGAGGCTTAACCACCATGGAGAGGATCACTCATCAGATCCACTAAAAAGGGATCTGAAAGATATTTAGCGAGAATATTTCTTAAGGATTTTAGGGAGGAAATATCTCTCAAGGATTTTAAGGAGGAAATATTTCAACCATCCATTAGATCCTCCACCTTCCCTAAAAAATAGGAAACCAAATGTGAGGTGGATTCTCACACTTAATTAATTTCTTTTTCATGAATATTAATAATAATTCATGCGCGATTGATATGTTGGCCTTCGTGTAATATATCCCTCCTCCAAATTGACTAGGGATTGTGACATAGGTTATTCCATGGTGTCAAGGTGTATGAGACACTTATATAACACTTACGACACTTAGGGCGAGGTACCTAGGTGTGCAAATTTCATGTGTAATAGAATGCCCCCTAAAGTGTGAGGTCAAAAGAGAGAATGATGGTTGAAACACTTTACAAATCTTTAATGCAAGGGTGTGGAGTTGGAGAAACTGGAAGAAGCTGCAAACAACCATCAAACAATATTAATATATGTTCCATTTTCGAGGCATGCATACCTATGTTCAGAATATGAGATGACTCAAAGAATGATTGCCGACCAATACACTGCAGATCCATGAAAATTATGGACTAAGGATATGGCCACAAAATATACAATGTGGATCCATACCCCCATGACATGAATTGATCGTAGCCACGAGAAATACACAATGGATCTACGAAATGATAAAATATATCCATGGACCAATAAAATGTGGATTTATGTGACATTATGTATATCGGTATGCTTAAATGATCTCCTTCACAGCTTGGGAAAAGTAGATAATAGAATGAATGCTCCACCCAGGGTCTTTGTCCCAATACCGATGTTGTATGAATCTAACCATGTGAATAGATATTTTGATGTTGAACATGGTAGAAACCACTTGATTACTGATCATTGAGCTAAACCGTTAACAAGTGAGAGGGAAATCACCAGTGATGTCAATGACTCCCAAGGTACCCTAGTACATTCCAACGAATGTGAATAAATGAGTTGAGGTCGAACATTTGTGGAATCATCCGATCAAAGGTCAATGATGTAAACCTATTGTCGGAGGCAAAGAGGCCTTCCATTGAGGCATGCAGGTCCCAAGGTACTAACTAGTTTCTAAGTCTAATTCCTAGATGATGTGTTCAAGTCGAGAGGAAAATACTCATCGAAGGAGGGCCTTGATGTATTCCCCATAAACTACATGAAAATGACATAGGAAAGTGATGTAAGATGGTGAATCAAATGAGTATGGACTGACACAGGAGATGGAAACTAGCAATACTATAGATGGATGGTTTGAAGTGAAACTTCCCTTGAATGTGGTGAGGCATGATGACTGACTTGGAAGCACTGACTCGACAAGTACCAAAAATTTAATGGGACGACAATAAGAGCACTCTTTGACTGGATGAAAAAGTATGGCGACACATGGAATTTGTATGACTTAGAGACAAGCAGATTACCCAACTATAAGACGAGACGCAAACATGTGCCATGTTCAAGGGAAAAAAAATATGCCATAAAAGATTTTCAAAAAATTGACCCACTTCCTTCAATTTCCCCCCCACCCAGATATATGAGTACCTATTTTTTTTTTAACGAGCTCGAGGAAGATAACACATGCTCGATATAGCTCACCTTCAGTAATTTCCTCTTCTTTTGTTTAACGAACTAGAATAAGTAAGGGTTCATTCCCATATGGGCCCTTCAATGTGTAGTTTAGAGAGTCCAAAGAAGGAAAATTCAGTGGTTTTTCATGTTTAGAGAGGCTGAAAAGAACTTAAAGGAGACTCTAGGGTTGTCCTTTTTCGTAATGTTAGTCTTGCGAGGCTGAAAAAGAGATAAACTACCACATGAAAGATGCCCTTTCAAACCTTTTAACGAGTCTGAAAGGAAGCAATATCACTCATCAATATTTTCATGTTTAGAGAGCCTGAAAAGAGCTTAAAGGAGACTCTAGGGGGTTCCTTTTTCATATAACCTTTATGATTTCGAAAAAGTGATAAAAGTATAATCAGTTACATTCTCATGTATTTACAAGAACGAGAAAGAACAAATACTAAGCTTGGTAACTTATTCTCATGTATTTACAAGCATGAGAAAGAACAAAGACTAAGCTTGTTTCAGAAAAATACTACTGCGTTACGATGGGGATGATTGTAATGTCCCCACTTTGGGACATCATTACATTAAAGAGGGTTATGATGACCAGAGTAGCCAGTTGGAGATTATAGTGAGTACAGGAGTTGTTAAGGGATATTTTGGGGTCCAACTTGCATCACTCATCCTATTTCATCATTATGATCCATTCCACACAAATCGACTTTGGTTCCGTTGCATTCTGACAATTTCCATGATTTTGAGTATTTTGAGTTATAGGTTAATTAAATTCACTGAAGAGGTCATTTTAGGCACATTACTTGGAGGAAACTCTTAGTGTAATATCTCATTGGAATTGAGAGGAACAACACTACAGGATAGGATGATGAGAAGTGCCTTTTAGTGTCCAGGGAAGCCACAAGGAGAGATAAGGTGCTTTTCAGAGGTAAAAAGGTTAATTAATTAATTAATAATTAAAAAAGAAAAGTCACTTTGGAGAGGCAAGTGAGAAGGAAGTATAAAGAAGAGGCAAGGGCCTCTATTCTCTCATGCATTCATGTAAGTTTATCTTTTGGATATCTGGATTTATCTATAGGGCCCATCTCTTGGGGGTTTTGAGGGTTTTGACTTAACAAACCCTAGAGGACGATTCGGTGGTGAAAGATTCCATATAGCTTGTCCCAAGCTTGGTCTTGGAAATGAAATACACTCCCACACCATTCTAGTTCAGATCTACATTAGTGCAGGAGGGTTCTACATTTTCCACAGGCACAGGAAGAGAAGGAGGGTGTACCATTGGGGGTTTCCAGTAAGGGCGGTGCACCACTCTTTGAGAGAAGTTCATTCCAAGGGATTGGAAGGGCTTCGACAGATTCTAGCACCTGGGTTTTCATTACAGGGGCTTGGCCATTAGATCTAGTGCATTCCATAGGGGTGTCATGTTCCATTTGAATTATTGTATGCATTGGACGAATTGGAGAGAAGGAGGGCAATTTTGAGATTCAGATCTATTCCGTTTGGAGGGGTTATACTTCAGATCTGACCCTGATACTTTACCTAGTGACTTGAAATGTCCCAATATACATTCCTAGTGATTTTTAGGACATTTGGATGCCTCCTTCATCAAGGTCAAATTATTGGGCACATTTAGGGTTTAAGGAGGGTGCAACTTCATTGGAGGGTTCAACATTTCGGGGGGTTATCCTTAACATTCATCCTGAGACTTCATGAGGGGGATCATATCACCTCAATATATCATTTCACTAATGTTGCTCTCATTAGGGGGATTTTCTCAGTTGGGCCAAATTATTGGGGCCATTCAGTGATCCAACAGGGCGTGGCATCTTCTAGCTTGAGGGTTGGTACTTTATAGGGCTCAAATATCGTTCTTGTATTGGTCTTACTTGTTATCCAGCCTTTGGATGCTTGTCGTATTCTATTGGAGCATTTTGTAGTAGCTTCTATATTCTTTGTTGGAGCCATCTATTGAGAATTCCAGATCGACATCTTCATTGTAGCAGGTTCTCCTATTTATGAATAAAATCAAATCTAAGATGTTTTGGATTGTCTATCATATTGTTGATCTTGCATATGGTTGAGGTATGTTCCATGATTGTATCTTATTGTTTATTGCTGCAAACACCCATATAAGCCATTAGTAAAACCCTAAGCAATAACCTAAAGAATCATTGTAAGAAAAGTGTTTGATGAAATACCACAACCAAAAAAAGTTTAAAAGGACACCCAAAACTGTGATGTTCCTAGAATAATGGCTTGGGAACATTACAGTGGTATCAGAGCCTAGATTCCTGCCAACCTGAGGGATCTTCCATATGACAAGAAGGAGTCTATAGATTTTACAGGAAATATTGTTGATTATGAGAGGGAATATAAAACCCTCGATAAGCTTTATGGTTTCAGAGGTATGATAACATTCCATCAGTTTGTATCCTGTAAAAAACCTAGTTGAAACAAAGATAAAGTTACACATTGGATCAGCGTAGTAAAGGAAAAAAAGAGCCAGAGAATCTAGATGGAGGGAAGAGCAGAGAAACCCCACACCCATTAGGAGCAGGCAATGTTACTACAGTTGCAAAGTGCCTTGGGAACTAGATCACAGATGTAGGGGTAGATGTAAGAAGCATATTATTGAGGTAGTATGACAATGAGGATGAGGTGTGTGAGGACATAGAGGTAGAGCTAGATGCTTATTTGGAGAAATGTGATGATGCTAGTACATAGGTTAGTGATTCTGACACACTTGTGGAGGATAGTGACTCTTGCACACTTGCAAATACTAGTGATTATGGGACGCTTGGGGAGGATGGTGACCCTTGTGTAGTGGATAGACAGTTGGAGGAACAGGATGACAACACCTACATTTCAGCAGACATATCACATGGTGTTGATGACTCTACACCTTAACTGAGTGGTGACACTGGTGGGGATTCACACACATTGGCACCTAGATCAGATCATCTTCCTAGGAGGTACATGACACACTTGTCATCCTTTCAGGCACCCACAATAGCCACATCACATGAGGATATCAATGGCATGTCATATATGATGGAGGAGTTTTGTGTGAGGGATGCACACCATGGACATGTGGATCCACTGATCCAGGAGGAGATACAACATGTGCAGACAGTTGAACTTGCACATACAGATCAACATGAGGAGATTGATTCATAGATTTTGGAGACTCCATTAGTTGAGAATATTGTGGAGATTGATAGGTTGATGGGGCACTTGCTTCCAGGATCAACCTACATTGATGAGGATGCACTCTTTATCCATCAGGATGACCATGGCACATGTCTGGACACATCTATATGGGATCCAAGTGTAGATGATAGTAGCACGGTAAGTGCATAGGAGGATACAACTGTTCACATGAGATACAATATTGTTCAAAGGGAGCTATTAGTTGAGGATGATGTGCAATCACAGATGGGCATACCCAATGGCACATTAGACAATGGGTAGTTCAATACTTTATCTTCTACAGAGAGTATTGTTGGGGATACCATTGATGGCATTAGCAATGAGGGACGTGAGGTGGCACCTCAACATGAATGTTATCAGGACTCACACCACTTAGAAACATAGTTGAGAGTCAGTGAGGATATGATCATGCCAACCAGCATGCATAGTGATGACATGCATGCATTGATGACAGATTACTATTGGAGAGCATCAGTGGCACATGGTAGTTCAGTTGAGGGATTTTGCATGGATGATTTTCATGCCCTCATGGAAAGATTATCTGTGATGAGGACCGACTACTAGAATTTGTTGACTCATAGGGATTACCTATGGAGGATTTGTGAGATGTATGATGAGGCTCTAAGGGAGCAAGATCTAGAGGTGGACAGACTTACTCAGGAGTTGGAGAGAACTCAAGGATTCTTGAGAGGCACACAGACAACCCCCCAAGAATCAAAGTTTCAATCAGATGATATTTTTGAGGAGATCCGTCAGAGCTCCACTTCATCTATCCTAGAGGAAACTTAGATATGTCCTTCAGTCACATGGCTAGAGGATGTTTGAGATTTGGCAGAGGATCACCAGTTGATAGAGGACACTTCCATTTATGTTCCGAGAGTGGTTGACCTCCATATAGAGGTTGATCCATCAATACTCTCAGGATCTATGATACAACATGAGTCTACAAGAGACAACATGAGTATGCTGGAGCATACAATGATGAGTGATATCTCACAGAGACATGTTGAGATGTATGGTGGGATTCAGATGGATGTATTGGATTGCAGGGAGGAGACATACTGAGGGGAGTATGCAGATTTCACTTCTTTGCATCAACACATAGTTATGGGAGAGCACCTTCATCGTATCAACAGTTGCAAGGGAAATGAGGGATGGAGGTTGGTTGACACACCATTTGAGGAGTTACTTCTAGTTTTACTAGATGATTAGGGCCCAGTGATGACTACATGGGAGCATTTATCATGGGATCTAGTAGACAATATTTTGGTCGAATCCTTGGGATTGACCAAAGCAAGTGGTATTTTTCATCCCTACAGTCAGCTACAAATGTTTTTGTTAGCCTACCCTGACACATTTACCATAGACAACAACTAGTATAGATAGTGGTAGAGGGAATGGAGAGTGCATAGGCTGAGACCACTTGACAAGATTACTTTTACAAGATCCAGTAGGATAGAGGTGGATCGTCATAGGAAGCCAGTTGAGGATTGGTACATGATGGTGAGAATCATAGGCTAGGTAATAGTGGATTATCACAGAGGGCTTATTACAGTGATCAGTCTCACACGGGAGCTGTTAGAGGAGCTTGGAAGTGATGAACTTCCAATTTTTCCTTGGGATCTAGGAGTTCACTTGGTTAGCAGGATGTTTCACTACATGATGACCCAGGTTGCACCAGAGAGCCATGTACTCCACCATGGGTTGGTTTGGAGTGGGCCTGCAGGGACTTGTCCTATGGAGTGAGGTAACTTTTCATTCTTGATCATCATGATCAGACATGGAGATGGTTGGATAGGTACTACTTCTACAGAGATATTTTTACAGATGCAGTTTCTGGACAATAGGTCCAATTGCCATAGGTACTTCATTTTGAGGATCCAATATATATACGAGGAGTAGTCAATAAAGGTTAACATAGTGTAGTACTATCATGGTGATCTTCAACATAGATTAGCATGGGACCCAAGGATTGCAAGGTTGAGCATTTCACTGAAAAACAGAGGCAAGTGAACCTTTGCAGAGGAAAGTTGTTCTAACTTTTGATTCAGCTTCAATGTTAAGGAGAGAACATCACTTGAGGGTGTCTCAAGGAGGTCTTGTAGTACTTCATTCTGGCATCATCATGTGTAGATGATGGATTCCATGTTGATATTGATAGTATCTTGGAGGATGGACTCATTCCAGGATGAGGCCATGTGTCATGTGCAATAGATTCTCGAAGTTGGTATGTTTTAGGATTATGCTTCCCACGGGATTGTAGTTCATGTCTTGATAGGGGACCCAGGGGGAAGAGTGTGTTATAGTTCATATTTGGATGGGACCTACCATGTGTCCCACAGGTGGACATGGGATCTCGGTATTATACTTGGAGGGATTCGGTTATTGCTTGAGGAAAAGCAATATTCTAGTAGGGAGGACTATAATGTCCCCACTTTGGGACATCATTACATTGCAGAGGGTTATGATGACCAGAGTACCCAGTTGGAGATTATAGCAAGTTCATGAGATGTTGAGGGATATTTTGGGGTCCAAATTGCATCGCTCATCCTATTTCATCATTATGATCCATTCTGCACAGATCATCTTTGGTTCTGTTGCATTCCGACGATTTCCATGATTTTGAGTATTTTGAGTTATAGGTTAATTAAATTCACTCAGGAGGTCATTTTTGGCACATTACTTGGAGGAACCTCTTAGTGTAATAGCTCATTGGAATCAGGAGGAACAAAAATATAGGATAGGATGATGAGAATTGACTTTCAATGGCGAGGGAAGCCACGAGAAGAGATAAGGCACTTTTCAGTGGTAAAAAGGTTAATTAATTAATTAAAGTGATTTAATTAATTAATTAATAATTAAAAAAGAAAAGTCACTTTGGAGAGGCAAGTGAGCATGAAGTATGCAGAAGAGGCAAGGGCCTCTATTCTCTCATGCATTCATGTATGTTTATCTTTTTGATATCTGGCTTCTAGCTAGAGGGCCCATCTCTTGGGGGGTTTGAGGGTTTTGACTTAACAAACCCTAAAGGATGATTTAGTGGTGAAATATTCCACCTATATTGTCCCAAGCTTGGTCTCGGAGATGAAATACACTCCCACACCATTCTAGTTTATATCTACATCAGTGCAGGAGGGTTCTACACCAACCATAAGGACAAGAGGAGAAGGAGGGTGCACCATTGGAGGTTTCCTGCAAGGGGGGTGCACCACTCTTTGAGAGAAGTTCGTTCTAAGGGATTGGAAGGGCTTTGTAAGATTATAGCACTTGGATTTTCATTACAGGGGCTTGGCCATTAGATATAGTGCATTCCAAAGGGGTTTTATGTGCCATTTGATTTATTGGATGCAGTGGACGAATTGGAGAGAAGGAGGGAAATTTTGAGATTCAAATCTATTCTGTTTGGAGGGGTTATACTTTAGATAAGACCCTAAGAATTTACCTAGTGACGTGCAGTGTCTCAATCTACATTCCTAGTGATTTTTAGGGAATTTGGAGGCCTCCTTCATCAGGGATGAATTATTGGGCACATTTAGGGTTTAAGGAGGGCACACTTTCATTGGAGGGTTCAACATTGGAGGATTTATCCTTAGCATTTAGGACTAAGACTTCAGGAGGGGGATCCTATCACCCTGATCTATCATTTGGCCGATGTTGGTCTCATTTAGGGGATTTTCTCAGTTGGGCTGAATTATTGGGGCCATTCAGTTATCCAGCAGGGCGTGGCAGCTTCCATCTTGAGGGTTGGTAGTTTATACGGCTTAGATCTCGTTCTTGTATTGGTATTCCTTGTTATCCAACATTTGGAGGCTTGTGGACTTCTATTGGAGTATTTTAGCAACTTCTATATTCTTTATTAGAGACATATGTTGATCATTCCAAATCAGCATCTTCATTGTAGTAGGTTCTCCTATTTATGAATAAAATCAGATCTGAGATGTTTTGGCTTGTATATCATATTATTTATCTTTCATACGGTTGAGGTAGGTTCCATGATTGTATATTATTGTTTATTGCTGAAAACACCCATATAAACCATCAGTAAAACCCTAAGTGTAAACTAAAGAATCATTGTAAGCAAAGTGTTTGATGAAATACCACAACCAGAAAAAGTTTAAAAAGGCACCCAAAACCATGATGTTCCTGGCATTATGGTTTGGGAACATTACAATGACCTTCGAATGAATATCACTCCTAGCAGTGTGTCTCTCTGGAGGTAGTTTTCCCTCAACTTCTTTGGAAAAAGTGGGCATTTTTTCTTCATCACAATGTCCAGAGGCTAGAGATCTTCCCCCCAAGCATCATTTCTTCCAACGACTCTTCTTATTTCCTCATTTGGGTTTCTAGTTACTAAGGGAGTCATTTTAACTAGGCGGAGGAAAACAAGGTTCAATTACTTTATCTAGAGTGAGAATCGATTATAGGAGGCATGTTTGATTCATATTTTAACAAGCTTGACAAAGACAATGAACTATGCTCATTAAGACTAGGTACTACTAATGGAAGGGAGGGATCGAAGAATTTCCGTGCTTGAGTCTAAATCTTGTTTATGGTGGAAACCTTCATGGTGGGAGGAGAAGGAAAAAGAAAAACCCCCATGAGTGAGGAATCCTTGAGAATACCTACACCTACACTCTCAAAATTATTATGTCCTAGAAAAGGGACATTATTTGTTGTGACATTGTTGAGATGTGGAGTTGTATACTCAAGTTGGTCAACAATTATAATCTTTCCTTGATGGGGAAATTATAAGATACGAAACATCGAAGATGTGACGACAGTCATTTCATAGAACCAACTACGAGCAAGTAATAAATTATAATCTAGTGGTGCATCGACTAATTTGATATCAACCAAAATAGTCTTACCCTTCAAAGTCATAGTGAAATATTTCAAGAGTCCATGAGGTTGGAAACCATGTCCATGAAATGCTTTCAGGTTGGTTGGGAAGGAAATAAGGGCAAGAGAACTAAGGGCTCTCCAACAAGGCAAAGACATGACACAAGTGGAGGCTCCCTCATCCAAAATAGTACGATGGATGGTGTGTTCACTAATAAAAGATTTAATTTGGAATGCTAAGTGATGAGAGACTCTCTCCTTAAAACAATCTAGATTAAACATAATCAGATTCGAATCCTCGGGATCCATTTCTCCAATGGATGACAATAGGGTTCTACGTTGATTTGGACAGTGTTGTATAACTTCGAGGGTTGACATAGCACAAGGCTCTTACTCCAAATCTTCAATGATGTTGTATTTTTTGGAAGCGAGGGTATTTGGATTAAATATCGCTTTTCGAATTACACTCTTGGGTGGGTGCAACATTACATTAGAAATCGTCTTCTCAATCTGAAGAGGATTGGAAGATGGAGGATGAGTAGAGTTATAAGGTTGGTCGACAACCTTCCCATTAGGATTATCACCTGGAGGAGTGTCATAGGTATTCACACGAGTTTTGACATTAACCTTCTTAAACATGTAAACATCAAAGGTGCTTGTGGAAGCATCCCCATGGTGAGAATGACCTAGATCACCTCCTTGTGGAGGGACAAGGTTTTGTGCAACCGAGTGTTTTTGCTGAACCAGTTGGGAGGTACCCTTCAAATATTTAGCGACGACCTCATGATGAGGACAGTCTTTCGTGTAGTGGTCTTCCTGACAAATCATACAAGGAAATTTAGGTTTTGTTTTTGGTTGAGTATCAACAGACTTAGGATTATCCTTCTCGTTAGAAGATTTCTTGGATTTTAATTTTTTCTTCTTACCTCATGGTTGTTGATATGAAGAGGATTGAAACACATTCATCTTAGAGGTTTGAGCATGAGTGGAAGTAGTTGTGGTGTTTGGAACATAATTAGATTCAGGAGCAGGTCTTGATGGATCATTCGATCACTGGTTCGTAAGAAATATTATGTTGTGGTTCTTGAGTTTCAAGTTCCATACCTTGCATACTATGAAAATTTTGATCCTAAGGCGGACTATGCAAAAAAAAGAAACACACTCCTATGAAAACTAAAAGCAATCAACCAAGCAACAACAGATTTTAGGGATATTCTAAAGATGGGATATCAAGCCACCAATGAATAAGTGAGAAGTAGTTACCCTAACCTTCACATGACAACCCTTCTCAGTGCCAGCAACCCTCACTTTCATGGGATCACCCTCCAAGGGTATTGAGAGTGTGATACAGATTCTACCCTAGGTACCATGGGAATACCCCCACTGTCACCTCTGTAGATACCTAGGAAAGGCCACTAATGTTACCAACTCGTAGTCAACCTCTGGTGGGGTACAGTTGACAGTCGGGACCGAACGTATGGGAAGGATATCAATGTCTGAAGAACTTCAAGAGAACTGAACACACGTGGACCAGTAGGACTCCATAGGACCGTGAACAGATTCAGAGTTCATGAAGCACCAAGACCAAATGAAACCAGTGGTTTCTCAAGAATATCCCCCAATATACGATCTGTCCGCTACGGTTGGTTAAGATTTGGAGGGGTAATCTCTGCTTCTCTTCCACACACGACCACTTATTTATCCCTTATGTGAGAGGGGGTTCCCAACTATGATTATATGAAAGTTGGATTAAAATTCTCTTTAATGTTCTACAGTCTCTTCAGTAGTCTTGGAAAATTTACTCACTTTACCTAGTCTAAAGACTCTAATCCTAAGCTACTGTTGGTGTGCTAAAAATAAAATATTTGAATTGATTTTATTAGCGCGTGGTTTACTTTAATGGATTTTAACTCAAAAGGTTCATGGAGATGAAACTGATGATGTGTAAGAGACTTGACTCCAATAGAATGCAAAAGAATGATATGCAATTATTTCTTTCAATGAATTCTATGTATGGGAAGGAGAAGATTTATATTCTTCTTAATCATAAGAAAACACTCAAAAGAATGCAACTTTCAATTATGAGATCAATGTGATGTCACACTATCAAGAAAACGTTTCTGAAAATTGAAATGCATATGCAAAACTACCTCTTTTTCCAATCAAAAACCAAAGTAAACTTCCTAATGAATGCAAAATTTCTTAGTTTGATTAACTATGCAAGGCGATATGAATTTTTTTTTCTTTTGTACTTTGAGATGAAAGAGATCTAAATTGGAGACAAAGAATTATGGAGAAAAAAAAATCAAACAAAGTGCACTCAAAGTGGTGAGGTATGAAAGAAAACAAGTAGAAACTTGTTCTAACAAGAACTCAATCAAGGATTCAACAACTGACAAACATTCAAGTAGTACAAAAAAATGAATAGAATTATCCAAGAAAAAGACAGGGAGAAAGAGAAAATACTCAAATTGTCATGACAAAACAAGCAGCTAGAAAGGGCAATTTCACATTTCTAAAAACATTTCAAGCCCAAAACATGACAATAGGAAGTGATAAGTATCAAATATCAACCCAAACAACTTCACAAACCAATGTGCACACCCTGGAAAGGACCTTTGTGAAACAGGTTGGAAAACATTGAGTAGAAAATGGCATAAAGCCTCAAAAAAGGAGATCAACGCTCCCTAAATCAAGGGCACAGAGTGCCACAACACTCCATAAATAATTGTAGAGGAGCACTGATTAGAGATCATCACTCTGATATGTCCTACAAGGGAGTTCTACCCTTCCCATAAACTCAAAACAAAGCAAAAAAAAGAAGAAAAACTCACCCAGAATTCACAGAAATTGGTGAAATTGCTAGGGAAGATGGGAAAAAGGTAATGGATCATAAAAAAATAGTAAAACTGATCAAAAAGGTGGTAAAAGTGTAGGGACAATACAATAAAAGACGAATTGATGTCACTCCCTAGTGGAGTCACCAATTTTTGTTGTAGGAAAATTCCCCTGCGGATAGGTGAATATCCTCTTGGATTCTAGACCCCTATACCAAGAAAGAAAACATGCTAGCATTGGACACTAACATGGACTTTGAATATAAATAACTAATCAGAGAGAGAAGGAGAAGGAAGAAAGTGTGATGCAACTTATTCCAATGTTTTTCCTCACTGCTCCAACTTTAGCATGTTCTCCGAGCTCCTTAGCATTGTTTGACACCTGCAATGCAATGGAAAACCAGACAAAGAACTCTTACTCTACTCTATAAGATTAGTCCAATCAAATCCATAAATAATACAAACATATGTAAAGAGACATAGGTTATAAGGAAATATTCCAAGCAATATATTAATGATAACTCTTTAAGAAAAACTTACAGACTCTAGATGAAGCTACAACAACTTCCCCAAGTCCTCCTCATCCAGCCCTTGCACAAAGCTCCCAAAATCATAGGTTTGATATCCTAAATCATTCACCCAATACCATAGGTTTGATACCTAAAATATCCACAATTCTTATGATATCATAAGTTTGGTATATCTAAAATCCTCTATCATCCCCATCTCCATGGAAAACCCTCATGATATAGGATTTGGAGGCTTAACCACCATGGGGAGGATCATTCATCATATCCACTAAAAAGGGATCTGAAAGATATTTAGGGAGAAAATATTTCTTAAGGATTTTAGGGAAGATATATCTCTCAAGGATTTTAAAGAGGAAATATTTCAACCATCCATGAGATCCTCCACCTTCAATAAAAATAGGAAACCAAATGTGAGGTGGATTCTCACACTTAATTAATTTCTTTTTCATGAGTATTAATAATAATTCATGTGCACTTGGTATTTTGGCCTTCATGTAATATATCCCTCCTCCACATTGTCTAGGGATTGTGACATAGGTTATTCCACGGTGTCAAGGTGTATGAGACACTTATATGACACTTACAACACTTAGGGAGAGGTACCTAGGTGTGCAAATTTCATGTGTAACATCCACTAGTCCATATTTTGGTCGATGTGACTATTTACCAACATATTGTAGGGATTACAACTAGTCAAATAAGATCAAGATAGAAATAAGAATTTTATTCCATAGAAGTATCCATGTTAGTGATATGGATAGGCCATAGGCATACCATTTATGGATCAGATGGTATCAAAACAAGTTCTTCGAAGACATTGAAAAAGTTTCCATGGGAAAACCTTTGAATAAAGCAAAGTTGGAATATTTGAGAGAAGTCAACAGCTATATCCAAGAATAAAGTCATTATTGGAGACAAAGAGTAGATGAGCTATAGAAAGATCTTGTCAAGTGCCAAGAATCCTTCATCAGCATGAGGGAAGAATTAGACGAGAGAATATTGTAGCTCTTGCAGTTGGGGGACAAATTCATTGAGATGGATAATTGGAAAGAGGAGAGGTTCACTGAGGTCACTTCTCACATATACCATGACTTGGAAGCGAAGGAAGATGCTTTGAAGAAGCTGAAAGAAGTTTTCCAAGAGACTAAGAAATCCTCTTCCATTGCCACTATCAAAGCTAGTACCATGACAAAGGAAAACATGGTAAACTGACCTTTCAATACCCTTGGTGACTTTAAGAAGAACACTAAAGGCATTGGTTCCAATATCATGAGTAGAATGAGCTATGATGACCAAGGGTTATACAAGGAATGCCAAGGGATTTTTATTCCCATTATAGCTTAGCAGAGGCCCAATCTTGAAGGATTTGGATTCAGTGGAAAAGAAGCTAGCAGAAGTGCAACTCAAACCACTTTCATCAAGGAAAAAGGAACCAGAAAAGAAGCCATGTGCAACAAGCCACTCAAATATGCTTGTAGAAGCTTGGAAGAGGGTAGCAAAGAGACGATCCTTCCATACATATTTTCTCCAAATCTTAGGGGAACAAGAACCAAGATAGCAAGCATCATCACAAAATGAAGAGGTATGGCATAATTTGTTTTTGTTGCAATAAAAGGGGTCATAAGGATAGTGATTATTTCCACTCAATCTAGAAGGCCAAGAATCCCATGCAGGAACTATTTCTAGTATCACAAATTGTCTCGACATTAGGAGGCCAAATGTTGGAGGCTTTAGCCAGAACTCCATCCCAAGAACCAGACGACCATGAAGAAATCTTGGAGATTCTAGTTCAAGGGGAAAGATGAGTTGTTATAACTTACAAACAAAGGATTAGTGGTGGTCCAACAACCTATTGCAGCAGTGAATGTCATCCAAAACCATGAGAAGTACAACAGGGTTATACCAAAGGTAGAATATACTCAACTCTTT
Organism: Picea sitchensis; assembly: GCA_010110895.2. Classification (NCBI taxonomy): domain Eukaryota; kingdom Viridiplantae; phylum Streptophyta; class Pinopsida; order Pinales; family Pinaceae; genus Picea; species Picea sitchensis. Next base: position 145,102 of record SNQJ01S0012776.1, on the reverse strand, counting down.
TCTTCCATCCTACGATGGAGGCATCCTTTCTTTTATATTTGTCAGAGTCTTCTTGACGATAGGAGAAGAATAAAATTGAAGGAGTTGAATATTTTGGGGACCAAAATCATGCAAATGGGGAGGTGTGATCTGGATTGTAACCTTGCCTAAATTATTTTGTAAAATTGTAATAAACTTGTAATTATTTTTTTCATTTCATTTTTTCATTTTTGGAAAAATTAGAAGTAGAAACGAACCATGTGATGGTTGGCCTTCCAAAGCTAACACTTTAAAATAATGAAGGTTGTGGAGAAGAGGGAAAAAACAAGGGGGGATATGCAAGGAGAAATAGGGAATGACAGTAACAGAATTTAGATCTTGAAGAAGGAAGCTTGCTTGAAGTTATATGGATGAAGGAGTTAATATGCCTATTAACTCTAAGTGAAAGTGTCTCTAATCCTTGGCCTCTGCAATTTTGTAATGTGAGTGAGTAACAATACACATATTCTGTGTATTCCTCACCCCTTTCTAATTTTCTCTTGATCATAATAAAAATCCCATTTAAATGCTAATACCTGTGAGTTAATGCATTATGTTATTTGAGTACTTTTGTTATGAGTTGCAGTGCTCTATGCATACTTTGTTGAAGTAAATTTTTAGCATGTAGCACCCACACGCATAGTTTATTATTGTTGGGAACATTTTCAACTTGTTGTGGTGTTTTCCTTTTCCCAATCATAGATGTATTATATATTGAATTCTTTGGTTGCAATGTCCCGAGTCTCCCAGGATGAGACACGTAACACAAAATCTCCAAAATTCAGGTCCGATACCTCAAGTAATGTCCCCGACTTATTTTTGAGAAACGTTGCCTCAAGAAAATTAGTGTGCATTTAACATTCAGACTCTGGGGAATCACTCGAGGAAGTATGCATAACCAAAATTGGTTAGTGCCACATCTCAATTCCTTCTATTTATACAGATTATAACAATAGAAGTAACTTAAAATATAATTGTACACTCATGCACACTGGGCACCCAGACGTTACAAAACATAAGACCACTCCAACATGCGAACACTACTGCATGTATAAACATACATAGAATTTGAATACCACAACACACATAATGGTTTAGATTCCACTTGCATGCCTTACTTTCTTGTGTGCGCAAACTATGATCCAACATACATAGAAACAATAGTCACTTGTAAATATGGACCACTTTCCACATGCTTGGAAATTATAACCTCTCTCAGGAAGTTCACGACCATTTAATAGAACTATATTAACATACAAGTTAATTATAAACTAGCATACTCAACATATACAAATATTATGCTAAATACTCACATCTCACTTACAAAATAGCCAATATTAATATAATAACAACCAATATGAATATGCAACACTAGGAAAGTAATATACCATAACAGATACAAATGAATAAGCATGCAGTAACAAACAAGCATACAAGAACACTTATCTTTTATGAAAGTCACCAACTATGTGCATGACTCAGACATTCCTCCCATTCATAAACATTGTTGCTCATAATATTTCAGCAACAGGTGTAATGCCCCTGGCCATCAACCCCACAGTCGGCCAATGTTGCTATGTGGAAAAACACTTCTGTAACACATTATGCATTGTAATGAACTTAAAACACTTAATTACAGTTAAACACAGAATTACTGCTAACATTTCAAGGTTAATGGAAATAACAATAATTCATATGCACAAAAAAATATGTGATAACATTTCAAGAATCACAGGTATGCAATTTAATTAATTACAGAATTACAAAACATAGTGACACTTATCTTTGAAACTTTCATGCACCACCAACTATGTGTAGACCTTCCATGAACCTCCCAGCCTTAGACCATGCTGCTCATCACTCTCAGCAGTAGGTCACCCCCGAGCTGGGACTAAGCTCCACTGGGTAAGGAATCCTAGGCTAGGTAAGTTTTACAGGAAGAATACACATAAAAGAAGAAGGATTCTCTCCCAGGAACCACTTATGCTCACTGTCCACAGAATCCCCTTCCCCACATGCATGTCCCACCCTAGGAGTATACACCTTCTCTATCACCTAGACAGTCCTTCGGATGCTAACCTCCCTTGCCTTGGGCTTCAGCAACAAACTCGACTGGAAATATCCGAGTTCTGTGGAAGCTACAGGGTTCCTTCCAGGAGCTCTCTCCTTCCTCCACACACTCTCTCACCTAGAGAGAGTCACCCACAGGTTTGACAACCTACTTCTTCAACCTCAACCACATCTCTCACCTGGAGAGAGAGTTGTATACAAAGGCCAGACAACCTATTCTTCAGTTTCGTTCCAGCACAAGGAGAACAACAGTAAGACTCAACAAAGGACGGATGATAGTAGCCAATTACACTTAGCTAAGGGACTGCATGACCACAACAGTCCACAGTTAAAACACACACGGCATGGAAGATTATGGTACACCCAGAGTTCAACGGTCATAGAAGAGACTTGGCTTAGTCCATGGGTTTACCACTGGGTTTCACAGTTTCAGATTTTGGATATGCATGAGGTATGTTTCACTCCGACACAGAGGTCACATGGTTCAAACAACCCACAAAAGAATGGAGTACCAACCCCCCCGGACTGAGGTGGTGGATTGAGGAATGAAGGAAGAACCCCCAACACGGCTTACTTCTCTGGTTTTAACTGCATGCACCCAGGTTGACACCTGTCTCCCTAGGGCTGCATGTTTCCCATCTTGCACATGTTCCCCTTCCAGGAACTTAGGATAAAGCATATACATTTTCACAGCTTTGGAATAATATGTAATTATTATTCCCAAGGACTTAAGCCCTCAAGCTTAGCCCCTCTTCTAACCTTTCAACCTCCTCTCCCTTACCCAGACTTTATGGAAGCTTAGTCCCCCATCACTCATTCATTGTGGTCAGTCCACACATAGAGATGTTTTTGTATTAATATTGTGCATAATTACATGTACAAAAATCAGGCTCCTAGCCCTCAACACTTAGGCTCCCTAGCCTAAATAAAACATAAGCCCACTAGCTTATATAAACTTGGCTCACCAGCCTATAAAACAAAATTACAATTCATAATACAATTGGGGCACGTCCTTGGGGTATTATAATCCCCTTCCCTTATTTTTGCATTGTCCCTAGTGCAACTTTCACATAGTATTCGCAAGATTTCCAAAATATTCAAAAAGATGTGGGTATTCTGCCCACATAGCATCTTCATGTTACCATGTTTCATCCTCAGGACCATACCAGGTCCACTGGACCTTTACAAGCCATGTAGCTCGATTCCAGAGCTGTTTTCTTTTCCTGTCCAATATGCGCATAGGATGCACTTGTAGGACACCTTCTTGTTCCACCACCTGAATCACATTCCAATCGATAACATGATTAGCATCTGGTATATATTTCTTAAGCAATGAAACATGAAACACATTATGTATAGTCATGGATGCAAGTAATGCAAGCATATATGAAACTAGCCCAATTCTTTCTAGGATTTCAAATGGCCCACAAAATCTGGCTGCCAACTTGGCGCAACTTCCTAGCTTTAGGGAACTCCTGTTAGCTTTCTCTTTCAGGAAAACATGATCACCCACTTTGAACTCTCTATGGGTTCTGTTCTTATCAACATAACTTTTTTTCCTGTCCTGGGCAACTTTCAATTTTTTCTTAATTTTTATCATTTGGTCCTCCCTCTCCTTGAGGAACTCTGGCCCAACTACTGTTCTATCAGCTGGATTATCCCAGCTCACTAGAGTATTTCACTTTCTTCCATAAAGTGCTTCAAATGGGCTTATCTTCAATGAGGCATGATACCCATTGTTGTAGGTGAATTATACCAAGTGCAGGTAGTCTTCCCATCTTGATGGTTTGTCCATCACATACATTCTTAGTATGTCTTCTATTACTCTGTTCACACTCTCTGTCTGTCCATCAGACTTAGGATGATAAGTTGTAATAAAGCTCAGATTCATTCCGAATCCTTTGAACATTCCTTTCCAGAAATTTGAGGTGAATTTTGGGTCTCTGTCGGACACAATCATTTTAGGAATTTCGTGCAATCGGGCCACTTCCCTTATGAAAATATCAGCAACATCTACTACCTTGTGAGTAGTTTTCAATGGAATAAAATGGGAAGCTTTTGTAAGATTTTCCACTACCACCATGATCGAATCATGAAGCTTGGCTATTCTAGGAAATCCCGTAATAAAATCCATCATTACTACTTCCCACTTCCACTCAGGAATGGGTAAAGGTTGCAGCAACCCTGTTGGGTGTCTATGCTCGACTTTAACTTTCTGGCACTCCATACATCTGGTGATGTATTCAATGATCTCTCTCTTCATACCTGGCCAAAAGTAATGGCCCTTGACTACTTCTACTATTTTCTGATATCCAGGGTGCCCTGCATAAGGCACATTATGCATCTCCTACAAAATCATCTGTTTCAAGAATTGGAAATTGGGTACAAAAATTATGTTCTTGTACAATAGTATTCCATCTAGTTCTAATTTATAAATTTCCATCTTCTATGGTATCTTACCCTATTGTTGCTTGGCTACCAATTCTCTATATTGCGGATCTACATTTGCATCCTCTAGAATTATAATTTTAATATCAATCTGATACATGCTAATGGTTGTAGCATGTAATTCATGCACCCTCCTACTGAGTGCATCAACCACTTTATTCTCCTTTCCTTTGATATGCTTGATCTCAAAGTCGTACTCACACAGAAATTCCAACCACCTACTTTGTATAGTGTTTAAGGTTGGTTGATCAAACAAATATTTCAGACCGTTATGGTCTGTTCTGAGTTCAAACCTCCTTTCCATGAGGTAATGCCTCCATTTCTTTATAGCATGAACTATGGCTGCCAACTGCAAGTCATGGGTTGCATAGTTCTTCTCGTGCTCTTTTAATTTCCTCGACTCATAAAATATTACGAATCCATTCTGATTGAGGACCCCTCCCAGTCCTTCTTTGCATGCAACAGTGCATACTATGAAATCTACATTTGGATCTGCAATCCTCAGGATTGGAGCACTGGTTAACAACTACTTCAATCACTAGAAACTTTCCTCACATCCCTCTGTCCAGTGAAAATTCTTCCCCTTTCTTTGCAAGGAAGTGATAGGGTGAGCTATCTTGGAAAACCTTGCGATGAACCTTCTGTAATAACCAACCAATCCCATGAAGGATCTAACTTCGATTACGTTCCTTGGCGCTGACCATTCTCTAATGGCTTCAATATTCTCAAGGTCTACCGCTATATCATCCTTCGAGATAATATGTCCCAAGTAATGGATCTGCTCCTGATAAAACGAGCACTTTCTCAGCTTGGCATATAGTTGGTGCTCTCTGAGCACCTGCAACACCATTCTCAGATGTTGTTCATGGTCTTCTTCGGTCCTGGAATACACCAGAATGTCATCCAGGAAGATGATGACAAACTTGTATAGATAGTCCCCGAATACTCCATTCATCAAGCTCATAAAAACAAAGGGTGCATTTGACAGTCTAAATGGCACCATTGTGAACTCGTAATGACCATACCTTGTTCTAAAGGCAGTCTTGTTGATGTCTTCATATTTTACTCTTACTTGGTGATATCCTGATCTTAGATATATTTTTGAAAAGATCTTTTCATCCTTCAACTGATCGAAGAGATCATCAATCCTCGGCAGAGGATATTTGTTCTTCACCATTACTTTGTTCAATTGCCTCAAATCGATTCACAATCTCAGGGTTCCATCCTTCTTATTTACGAACAGGACCGGGGCACCCCAAGGCAACATGCTTGGGCGTATATACCCCTTCTTCAGAATTTCTTCAAGTTGTAGCTGCAACTCTTTCAGTTCTGGCGCACTCATCCTGTACGGAGCCTTTGACACTGGAGCTACTCCAGGAATCAAGTTTATAGAGAAATCGATATCCCTTTTTAGAGGTAGTCCAGTTACTTACTGGAATACATATTTGAACTCTTTAAGTACCTCATGATACTCAATACTTAACACCTTATCCTTAGGCATTTCCCCCACTTGGGATGCAAATAATTGATAGACTTTTCTGTAGCACTTCTTCAGCTGCATTGCTGAGATTTCTCTAACAGTAACAGCTCTAGGAATTCCTTGGATGACTCTCTGATTCCCTTATTCATCTAAGAAAGTGAAGGCCTTGTTCCAAAATTTCAAGATGGCATGGTGTTGGTCCAACCAGTCCATCCCAATTAGACAGTCATAAGAGTCTAACGGCAGAATGTTCAAATCAGCCTTGGTGCTCAGTCCATTCATGTCTACAGGACAAGACTTGACTATCTCCATGACTTTCCTCTTGGTTCCTATAGCTAGATACAATAACCAAGACTTTTCATGTTTTCTTCTTATCAAATGCAAACTTTCTACCACTCTAGGGTCTATATAAATATGGCTAGCCCCTTAATCAACTAAAATAGTAAATGGTTGGTTTTTTTTCATACCTTCTACTTCAATCATGTGCAACTTATACTCAGCTTGCTTGTTGTCCAGGGCTATGTAGATCCTTGGAATTCTACTTCCCATGTCCTCCACTATTTCATCTTGCTAAACATTGTGGAGAACTCTTACTTTATCATTTCTGTGGGGGCAATCTTTGTACCTATGGGTTTCTTTACAACCCCAACATTCCATAGGTGGCGGTCTTGAAATTTGCCCACCCACTTCAACCTTCCTAGGCTCTCTAAGAGATGGATGTCCTTGAGGACTGTTTCTGAAAAAGGGTGGTGTATTTACCTTCTACCTCTTTTCTTTCTTGAACTTTTTCTGGTCATCCCAAGCCTTTCGAAAGGTAGGCTTTCCTCTTTGTTGTTCAAATAAGCACTTCTCTCTTCTTATCATTTCTTCCATAGTCTTTGGGTCATCATACTAAATCTTATCCCCAATAGGAGGTGGTAATCCACTCAGGTACCTCTAAATCTTGACAGACTCATCTTTGATGAATGGAACATACTTTAGTAATTCCAAAAACTTTTGTTCATACTCATCAATGGTCTGGTTGTCCATCTTGAGTTCAATGAACTCTTTCATATTTCTATCATAATATATTTTAGTTAAGTATTTCCTCTTGAAATACCTCTTGAATTGTTTCCATGTGATGTCCCTTTCCCTGATGTGTTGCACCTGCACAAGTTGATCCCACCACATGGATGCCTTTCCCTTCAATTGATACATGGAAATCCTACCCTCTGCATGAGAGGAATAATTTTGCAGTTTAAAGTATTTCCTCATACCAAGCAACCAAGTTTTGGTATCTTCCTCCTTCTTATGTTCTCCATCGAATGTTCGAGGCTTGATCTTGTTCATTTCCCCTTTCAATTCATCCATCCCAGATCTCCTATGCTTTCTGGTAGCAGATGGGCTTGAAATATTGTGTGCTTCCCTACTGGAATGCTTTGGGGAGTGACAATGATTTCTGTTGACACTCCTTGATCTTATTTTCCTCTCAAGGGTCCTACGACTCTCTGTCTTTCTTGAGTCACTCTCCTTTTTCAATTTCTTTTCTATTCTTTCAAGATTCTTCAACATCCTTAAGTTGAATTCACCCTACCTATCCATGACTTTCATGAGATTTCGGCTACCATCTCGATGATCCTGGGCCTCTCTCTGCAATCTTTCAATGATTTTCATCATATGTCCTTCCTTATCCATCTCTTTTCCTTTCCCATTAGAGTTTGAACCTTCGACTCCCAAGTTGACATTCCTTGCTTCTCTTTCATTCTCTGAATTGGAGGCAATCTGCACCTCTTCCATTCTTTGCTCTCAACGAAAAACCCTATTCAGTTCTGGCACTTGCCAAGCTTCTGCAACACATGTGCAGACAACAGGGATTTGTCAGGTCATAATTCTTAGCAAATTCCACACATTCAAAACCATTCCGATTTAAGAAAACACTTCGACTTCACAAATTTTTCGAGTTCTTCTCAGCTCTGTAATTTTAGGGTGATATCTCCCTCTTTCTCCCTACCCTTGTAACCAAAGGTCGTGACCAAATGCTAGAATACTAGGTGCTACTCGGGCTTTTGACCTTCTAAGAGTTTAAGGTACACACATCTATCTCCCAAAGTTTCTATTTACTGAATTCATGTAAATCGGGTGGATCGACAGTCCATGTTTACCCACATCCAATGGTTAAAATCTACTATGGTTCTTCCATCCTCAAATATTTTGGGACTTCGGGACTTCGGGTTTCGGGGTTTTGGGGTTTCGGTACCCGAGAGTTCGAAATGCAGTGACCCAAACCTCTTGTCACTTCAATCCCTGAATTCTGAAAATTCGATTTCCTTACGCTCCGAGCCCACAACACAGTTGTCACCCACCAAGGTAGTGACACATGGTGTCCTTAAGAAGGTCCACCTCACTCGCATTGATGTCATGGGGCCCCACTACTTTCACTTTTCGTTTCGAAGTTTCGTGCATAAGGAGTTTGTGCATCCACACATCTCGAACTCTCATTTGCCAAAATTCTAAAATTACGGTCTATCATCTACTTGATCCAATGGTCCTGATTCCCCACAATAGGATGACTCAGATCTCATCGGCATTTCATGTATTGGGATTTTCTGTGTCATGAGGTCGAAGGATTTTCCACCTTTGTCCTCCCTATTCCTGAAATGTCGATTTCTTCCTGGACAATTAACGGTCTAGATCTCTCTTAGATCGATGATTGTGATCCAATCATGAATTTTCATTTCGTGAACTCTCATGAACTCACCCTTAGACCATTTCAAGTCATGATTCAGCAAAACGTTGATCTCTCTCCATGCATCCTTTCTGATGGATGAACCCGACGAATTCGGGATTTCGCATATCGTGATTTCCACACTCCTGTGCAACTCCAAAGGGTTTTAAGCCTTGTGCACGTTCTCCAGATCTGACAGTCATGAGGGTTATCCTTTCCTCCTGAATAGATCCCATGGCTCCAACACTTTTGGAATGGAGTTCTCTCTCTCCTTGTGGCCATATACCACACCGGCTGCAGTTTTATAATACCGCTACACCTCCTGAGCTTTGTAACACGGTCAAGTAGCCCGTTGACACTTAGAAACATTTTGAGATCTGAAATTAGTCCTCCAGACACAATTTCTTCTCAAAACCTCAGTCCAAAGACCACTTATCCGGCCCATCTAGGCTCAGCATTGAAACTAGGCTCTGATACCATATTGTAACACCCCAGCCATCAACCCCAAGGTCGACCAATGCTACTATGTAGAAAACACTTATGTAACACATTATGCATTCTAATGAACTTAAAACACTTAATTACAGTTAAACATAGAATTATTGCTAACATTTCAGAGTTAATGGAAATAACAATAATTCATATGCACAACAAAATACGTGATAACATTACAAGAATCACAGCTATGAAATTTAATTAATTACAGAATTAAAAAACATAGTGTCACTTATCTTTGAAACTATCATGCACCACCAACTGTGTGTAGACCTTCCACGAACCTCCCAGCCTTAGACCACATTCCTCATCACTCTCAACAATAGGTCACCCCCGATATGGGACTAAGCTCCACTGGGTAAGGAATCCTAGGCTAGGTAAGGTTTACAGGAAGAATACATATAAAAGAAGGAGGATTCTCTCCCAAGAACCACTTATGCCCACCACCCACAGACTCTCCTTCCCCACATGCCTATCCCACCCCAGGATTATACACCTTCTCTGTTACCTAGACAGTCCTTTGGCTGCTAACCTCCCTTGCCTTGGACTTTAGCAACAGACCGGACCAGAAATCTCCAAGTTCTATGGAAGCTACAGGGTTCCTTCCAGGAGCTCCCTCCTTCCTCCGCGCACTCTCTCACCTGGAGAGAGTTTCCCATAGGTTTGACAACCTACTTATTCAACCTCAACCACCTCTCTCATCGAGAGAGAGAGTTGTATACAAAGGCCAGACAACCTATTCTTCAGTTTTGTTCCAGCACAAGGAGAACAACAGAAAGACTCAGTAGAGGACGAATGATAGTAGCCAATTACACTTAGCCAAGGGACTGCATGACCATAACAGTCCGAAGTTAAAACACACACGACATGGAAAATTATGGTATGCACATGGGTTCAACGATCACACAGGAGGCTCAGCTCAGTCCATGGGTTTACCACTAGGTTTCATGGTTTCAGATTTTAGAGCTACATGAGGTATGTCACACTCTGACAGAGAGGTCACACGGTTTAGACAACCCACTGAAGAATGGAGGACCAACCCCCCCAGACTCAGGTGGCGGATCAAGGAATGAAGGACGAACCCACAACACAACTTACTTCTCTGGCTTTAACTGCATGCACCCAGTTCGACACCTGTCTCCCTGGAGCTACATGTTTCCCATATTGCACACATTCCCCTTCCAGGAACTTAGGATAAAGCATATACATTTTCACAGCTTTGGAATAATATTTAATTATTATTCCCAAGGACTTAATCCCTCAATCTTAGCCCCTCTTATAACCTTTCAGCCCCCTCTCCCTTACCTAGACTTTGTGGAAGCTTAGTCCCCCATCACTCATTCATCTTGGTCGGTCCAAACACAAAGATGTTTTTGTATTAATATTGTGCATAATTACATGTACAAAAATCAGGCTCCTGGCCCTCAACACTTAGGCTCCCTGGCCTAAATAACACACAATCCCACTAGCTTATATAAACTTGGCTCACCAGCCTATAAAACAAAATTACAATTCATAATACAATTGGGGCACATCCTTGGGGTATTACAATAGGTCACCCCCAAGCTGGGGCTCGAACTCCACTAGGGAAAAAGGTTTCCTAATGCCAATATATGGTCTAACAATAATGGAATTTCCTATACAAAGGTGTTGACTACTACAACTAGTCTGCAATCCCTCATTCCCCACATGCTTGTCCTTCCCCATGAAGTGTGCCCCTTCTCTTCTCAACAGTCCTTCGACTGTCCCACTTCCCTTCCAGGGCTTGAGCAACAATCAATATTAGGAAATCTCAGAGCACTACAACTAATACCCAATGCACCAACTACTGGCCTAAAAACCCGTTTCTTATATCATACCAAGATTTTCCCAAGCACATGGTTAAGACAAATGACAATAAGTTACAACAAAACATGTACTCCTTCACATAGGAAATTTCATCTGAAGGATTTCCAAATGAGTGGCCTCTCCCAATTACATTATGGCCAACAATATATATTGCATGTCTTCAACTCGACAATTGTCACCTTCAGATGAATAATATATATGTAAATTACACTTTTCAAAATTATTATTAAAATATTCCCCCCTTTTCCCTTTTTCGTTGGAGTCAACCCCCCATCTCTTTTCATTCGAGTCATCCCAATAGTCACACATGCTCTCCAACCTCATATATATATATATATATATATCACAATCATTATCGCACACTTAGTTGTGTGCACACAACATTGTGGAATAGTTTCACTCTCTCTTGATGTGAAATCCACACACACTAGATCATGTATGTGAAACACTATGAAATACGTGCACGTTTTCCTTGATAATTAGCCTCATGGTTTCCACTGGTGTGTGCAATACCAAAAATTGGTATCAACGACTCACTCGACTATATGTATCATTACATTTACACTTGTTTCCAATGACTCACTGACCCATATGGATCATTACATCGCACACTTCTTAGGTGCGCACAAAACCAAAATGGCACACCAGCCTAAATTCACAAATAAAAATGGGGTTTGGATTAGGGACATTACATTACCCTCCCTATTATTTATGCATTGTATCTAGTGCATTATACACACATATACATACAAAACTTCAAACATTTTCAAAAATATGAGGATACTCTACTCGTATAGCATCCTCATGCTCCCACGTTGCATCCTTAGGACCATACCACACCCATTGGACCTTTACTAGCTCCATGGATCGATTCCAGAGCTACTTGACTTTTCGATCCAATATGAAAACTAGTCACACTAGAAATCTACCTTCTAGCTCCACCTGAATCACATTCCAATCAATAATATGATTATCATAAGGTATGTACTTCTTAAGCAATGAAACATGGAAAAAATTATGAATACATAAGAATGTAGGAAAAGAAAACATATAAGTGACGAGACCAATCCTTTCAAGGATTTTAAATGGCCCACAGTAGCGCACTGCTAACTTAGAACACTTTCCCATGAACTTCGGGGAACTGTGCCTAGATTTTACTTTCAAAAACACATGATCACCCACTTTAAAATCTATGTGGGTTCTTTCTTTATCTGTGCAACTTTTCTGACTATCCTAGGAATCCTTTAGATATTGTCTGATATTTACCACATGCTCCTCCATTTCCCAGAGTAAATCTGGCCCAACTACTGCACGATTTGTTGGGTTGTCCCAACTCACTGGCGCTTTGCACTTTCTACCATAAAGTGCTTAAACTGGTATCATATTTAAATATGCTCAATACCTATTGTTTTAAGAAAAATATACCAAATGCAAGTAGTCCTCCCACTTGGATGGTTTATCCATCACATACATTCTCAACATATCTTCAATCACCCGATTTACCCTCTCAATCTGACCATCTATCTCAAGGTGATATGTTGTATTAAAGTTCAGTATTGTTCCAAATCCTTTGAATATCCCTTTCCAAAAGTTCTAGGTGAAACTAGAATCTCTATTAGACACAATTGTCTTAGGAACACCATGCAACCTAGCAACTTCACGCATGATAATATCAGCAATGTTAGTTTCCTTATTCACTGACTTTATTGGAATAAACTGGGTAGCCTTAGTAAGATTTTCAACCACCACCATAATAGAATCATGTTGCTTATATGTCCTAGGAAACTTAGATATAAAATCCATTGTTATAACTTCCCACTTCCATTCAGGACTAGGAAAAGGTTGTAACAAACTAGTTGGATGTCTGTGATCAACCTTGACCTTCTGACATTCGAGATATCGAGCAATAAAATCTGCAACTTCCTTTTTCATACCTAGCCAAAAGTATTTTTTATTGATTGAGACAATGTTCTTGTGGTAAACTAGATGTCCCACATAAGGAACCTTATGCATTTATGAAAATATAAATCTTTTCAACTATTGATTATTTGGCACATAGATTCAACGTCTATACATGAGGATCCCATCCTCTCTCAACTTATAACCTTAAAATTTCTATTGCGACGTACTTTTTTGTAAGTTCTCCTTTATGTCCACATAACATAGATCTGATTTGGAAACTTTTAAAAGTTTGTCACATTAGTCCAATATATACATGCTAATGGTTGTAGCATGCATCTCATGCACTCTCATGATGAGTGCATCAACTACCTTCTTTTCTTTTCCTCCTATATGATTTATGTTGAAGTCATACTCAATGAGGAAATCTAACCACTTTCTTTGTTTGGAATTTAAACTTGGTTGTCCAAACAAATATTTCATGCCACAATGGTCTGTTCTCAACTCAAACATTTTACCCATGAGATCATTCTGCCACATCTTCAATGCATGGACTATAGATGTCATTTCTAAATCAGGAGTAGCATAGATCCTTTCATGATATTTCAAATTCCTTGAATCATAGCAAACCACATGTCCATTCCGACTCAAGACTCTATTGACTCCTTCCATGCATGCATCCGTGCACACAATTAAGTTTTTCATCAGGGTCAACAATTCTCAAAATTGGTGCACTTGTCAGCAAACTATTCAAGTGATGAAAACTCCTTGCACAATTTGTATACCATTCAAATCACGCACCTTTCTTTTGCAGGGATGTGATTGGATGCATAATATCTGATAATCCTTCAATAAACCTTCTGTAGTACCCTTCTAATCCCATAAAGGATCTCACTTCTGCGACATTTCTTGGTGTTGGCCATTCCTCAAAGGATTTTATCTTTGTTGGGTCCACAACTATTCCTTCCTCTAAAATGATATGACCCAAGTAATGAATTCAACTCTGGTAAAATTAACACTTTCTCAAATTTACATTTAGTTGATGCTCCCTCCATACCTTCAACACCATCCTCAAGTTCTACTCATGCTCTTCTTCATACAAAAATAAAATGACAAATTTAACTAAATAACTTCTGAAAATTCCATTCATTAAGCACATGAAGAAAGTTGGTACATTTAACCACCCAAATGGCACCACTATAAAATAGTAATGACCATAACTTGTTCTGAAGGTAGTCTTGTAGATGTATTCCTCCTTTATTCTTACGTGGTGACATCCAGATTTGAGATCAATCATTGAAAATTTCCTTGCACCCCTTAGTTGATCAAGCATGCCATCTATCCTTGGAAAAGTATACTTGTTATTCATTGTTACCTTATTCAACTACTTGAAATCGATACAAAATATTATCATACCATCCTTATTCTTCACGAAAAAATCGACACACCCTAAGATGACACACTTGGGCATATATACCCCTTCTTCAAAAGATCTTCAATTTGCATCTACAAATCCTTCAACTCTGGCATACTCATCCTATAAGGAGTTTTGGATACAATTTCTTCTCCTAGAATCATATTTATAGATAATTTGATATCTCTTTTTGGAGGAAATATCAATATATATTTAAAGACATCCTCAAATTCCTTTAGTAATACGCAATTTTCAACACTTGGCACTTTATTCTTAGGTGCCTCTTCCATGTGTGTTCCAAATACTTGACATCCTTTCCTGCAAATTTTCTTCAATTGCAAGGATGAAATTTCTTTGATAGTCACAGCTCTTGGAATTCCTTGAACTATTCTCAAATTGTCATTCTCATCCAGGGAAGTAAATTCCTTATTATAACAATCCAGGACAACATGGTGCTCATCCAGCCAATCCATACCAATGAAGCAATCATATGATCCCAAAGGTATAATATTCAAATCATCCTTTGTGTGTAGTCCATTCATCTCCAATGGACATGCCTTAACCATATCATTAATTTTCCTTTTTTCTCCTATAGATAATTGCACTAACCATGATTTTCCAAGCTTGATTCTCAACAAATGGAATTTTTCCACCATTTTAGGATCTAGATAACTATGACTAGCTCTTGAGTCAATTAAAATAGAAATAGGTTGGTTGTTAATCTTACCTTCCACCTTAATCATGTGTGACTAGAACTCATCCTGCTTGTTATCCAGTGCTGCATAAATATTAGGTACACTTCCACCCATGTATTCAACTATCACATCTTGTTGTAAAATGTGTGTAGTCCTTGATTTTTCACCTCTTTGAGGACAATCTCTAAACACATGATTTTTGCCACAACCCCAACATTGAATAGGTTTATGCCTTGGTCTTTGTCCCACTGACTCATTCATTTTGGGCTCCTTGAGAATTGTCTGTCCTTGCATAGTATTTCTGAAAAATAGTGGCTTAGCTTATTCCTTCCTATGTTCCACCTTAATTTTCATCTTGTCTTCCCAAGCCTTTTGGAAAGTCGCTATTCCCCTTTGTTGCTCATAAATACACTTAGCACGACTTATGTTTTCTTCCAACATCTTAGGCTCATCATACTGTATCTTTTCACTGATAAACAATGGCAACCCACTCATGTACCTTTGAATCTTCACCTTCTCATCCTTGATAAAAGGCACATATTTCAGCAGATCTAAAAATATTCTTTTGTACTCGTCTATCATCATGATCTTGAGCTTGAGTTGAAATAAATCCTTCATTTTCCTGTCATAATACCGCTTGGTTAAGTATTTCTTTTGGAAACACCTCTTGAACTTCCTTCAAGTAAATTTCTTCTCATCAATGTGTTTCACTTCTACATATTGATCTTGTTGAAGTTTTATCTTATTTTTGGATCTTGACAATCAGTTTATTATATTCCAAATCACAGTATAATTGCACATTGAAAATATCAACCTAATTACAATATCACAAAAATATAACCATGCACAAGTGACAGAAGATATATCCTAGGAAAACTTTCTCATGGGAAAACCCCAACCAACTTTTCTCTAGAATAAATCTTTCCAATCTGAAGAACAATCTTTTAAGATCACCAAAATATCAAACTCTAGAAGCCCAAGCACAAGACTCTTGTGTTGATACAAAGAAGAATATCCTTGAAATAGACAAACTCGCCCTAGCAAGAGACAGCAAGTACCTTGAGAATATAGTGAGCCAAGGAGAGAGATAAAACCAAAGATAAAATGTATTCCTTGCTACAACTCATCTTCCTTCTTGATCTACGAAATTATGTGTTAGAGGAGCGAAATTATTGAGTGAAAATGAGCCAATTCGATGGGATGTTTATACTAATTTTCCACTATACTTTATGGGACGAATTTACCAATATGGCATGTTATTTCTAGGGAGAAACTCTTGTTTATGGACTTCTAAATGGAAAATTACTAGCTGACATGATTTCTGGGCTATTTCGTTATCTTCTGGGGTTTCTTCTGGTTTTCATCTTGAAGAATGACCTTCTGAAGTTGCCAAAACATCAACACTCCCTCTAAACGAGGAAGGAATTATCCAAGCATATATTGTATGTTTCTCGGTATTCTTCTGTCGTACAAAAGTTTATCCATGAGCCTCATTAGCTATGTTGATAATCCATCTCCACAACCTTGTGTCTAGCTGCATTTGGGGTCATTCGTGTCCCATGAAAAGAATCGATATCACATCAAAAGCACATTCACCTCATGATCAAATGACCATGATTGATCCTTGACTGTCCACATTCTCACATGATCATGAGCATTCTTGGAATGATCAAGATTAGTCCTAGAATGTACGGATTCACATAGGATCAGTCTGTGAATGTATTTATCTCGATACTATCATACACGTAGAATTACAACTCAACCACCTTGAGTCTTCAGACCATCGAAGACTACATCGGGGCACATCTACTCTAGATGTAGATGTTACTTATCTCCTTTAATGTACCCCTCCACCCACAAGCCAGGCACGCTACTTCAAGTCCACTTCTGAACTAATTTCCAATTTTGATACATTTTTAATTAATAAAGATGCATGAAATATTCACATGCATAGATCACTATTCATGCTAAAACATAAAATAAATGAACCATATGTCATGCACAACAATACCCATCAAACATGCATAATATAGATACAAATTTCATAGATAAATAAATACCCAACAGAAATAAATATACAGGTAAATGAAACCATGACAAAGAGAGAACTCATCTTTAATGAAATGAATCACCAACTAGATGAAAACCCGGGACATTCCACCGAACTATAGACATTGTTATTCCAAGTCTCAACAAAAATTTGACCCCCAAGCCATTGTTATGAGTCCACAAGGATAGTTCCAGAGTGTCACTCAACTTCCCAAACCTGTCAGCACTCAAGCACTTGCAAGCTTCTTAGCACACACAAAAATCCAAAGTACACTAGCTCTCTCCTACCTAGCTTGCACAACCCAAGAGAATGGGACCCCTTCTCTTCCACGCAGTCCCTCAACATATCCACCTCCTTCCATGGATCCAGTTCATCTGGCCAAGAATATCCATATTGGGACTCTCAGGATTCACAGTTGTGGGAAAAACTTAACACATGTTAATGCATCTTAGACATGCATGCATTAATTCATGGCTAGAATACACCAACAATCATTACTTCCAACCAAACCATGGCTCCTCTCCACAATTGGTTTATTTTTCGCAAGCCAATATCAAAATGAATGAATAATGAAAAGTGAATGGATGAATGAATGAATCAGTGAACGAGTGTGTGAGTGAAGAATAACTCCCCAAACATACTAAATATGGGTTTATATAATTATTGGAAATAGAGAACCACATGTAACCCCCCCAAGAAGCTCATGTAATTGATCTTCTCCATTAAAACAAAAATGGGTAAATAAAAATATAAAATAAACACTTAGCCCCTTAATCCCCCTCTCTTGTTGAATCATAGCCCCCTATAACTCTTGTCCTTGTCTGTATAGCAGCCAGTGATATATTTATTATTAATAATGATCAAACCATTACATTTCCTAGGCATACTAGCCTCTTTTAATTGTTTTGGCACTCTGTCCTTTCATTAAAAAGATACATTATTTAATATGGGGCTCAAAACTGAGGTATTACATTTCCCTCCCCCTTATTTTGGCAATGTCCTCAGTGCATATACAAAACATAAAACATAACTTCAAAATTTGTTCAACAATTCATGGGTACTCTACCCACATGTAATCTTCATGCTCCCAAGTAGCATCTTCAGGACCATAGCAGGTCCACTAAACTTTTACTAGCTCTATAACTTGATTCCATATCATTTTTAATTTTCTGTCCAATATTCGCATTGGATGGACCTAAAAGTTTGCCTTTGTCTCTAGCTGAATCAGATGTCAATCAATAACATGTTTAGGATCATGTACATATTTTTTTTATCAAAGATACCTGAAATAAATTATTCACATTCATGGAAGGAGGCAATGCAAACATGTATGAATCTAGCCCTATTCTGTCCAATATCTCAAATGGACCATAGAATTTGATTGCTATCTTTGTACAACTATCCAACTTCAAAGAGATCTTCTCGGTATTCACTTTTAAAAGAGCATGCTCCCCCACTTTAAATTCTTTAGTTGTCTTATTCTTATCTACATAAATTTTCTATCTATTTTGAGTTTCCTTTAAATTCTGCTTAATTCTAATCATCCGGTCTTCCATATCCTTGAGCAATTCTGGCCCAAGTACCACTTTATATGTTGGGTTGTCCCAACTCATTGGAGTATTGCATTTCCTACCATATTATTACTAGACAAATTGGTAAGTTCTAACATGAACTAATCTCCCTAACTTCAACAATAAATTAGAACAAAACATGAAAAAGTACATACTTCTCCTTAGATTTCCATTGTAATGTAGACTAGTTCAATGAGGGATAAATGACATACCATTTAAATGTCGTTTGATCCTTTCTAGTGTTGTCCTTAATCCATCTCAAGGTCTGTGGGATGTTGAACCTGTTGAGAAACACAAACCAACAAAGAGAGAGCAGTGATATATATATTCCAACAAAAACCTATGCATAAGATCAAGGAGTTATGCAATCAAAATGGAGACACTTTTATAGGGAATAAATGTATTACTGCATTATATTGATGAAAGTGGAGAATTCAACTTATGCCTTGATGTTGCAACCTCCCTTCCGATGGCCCTTTTCCTCAACAAACACACCTTTTCTCCAATGCTTTTGATGAAGAGTATACATACCCTGACTTGGAAAGCTAAAGAAAATATATCACAAGCACAATCTTCAGAAGAATTCTTCATGCATAAGCCAACCTAACTTTTCCCATGAGATATCCCTCCTTATATAGAGTGAAGAGGGATGGATGAAGAGATTAGGATGATGCCACTAAATCAGAGAAGTGAGTGAGATCCAAACCGATCAGAGGCCACCTCATCCTTTCAAAGATTCCATTCTAGAACCTTCATGAAATTCACCTTTTTCCTTTGTTTAAGCATCATCGCAGCCTCAACATTAGCAATCTGCGATGACGTTGCAGACCACTGTGGTACATCATACAATGATTTGGGATCGTCACACCCTTAACACTGACAAGGTGTGATGATCTTCTTTGATAGGGTTTTTCATTAAGGAAAATATGATTCCATTTCTTAGGAGAAAGTCTTATTTCTTCAATAGCCTTAAGGGAATAGAGAAGTAGGCAATACACATATCATCAGTGATCACAGGGGTGACAAAAATAATGTGTAATATAATTCCCCCCAAAGCATGAAGTTGGAACGAGTGACAACTGAAATACTTTGTAGAATGTGTGTGTCGAGAATAAGGAGAACATTTGTCAGAAACCTATCAACAAACAAGCATCTGCACAGTAACATACCATTTACTAAGGTAGTCATTCCCATACTCAGACTACAAGTGACCCTAAGAATAAGTGTCGGGTGAATCATGACCACCAACTATACATTGTGAATCCATGTCATTATGATTCAACATAGGCACGAGAAATACACTATGGATCTATGTGTCAGTACAGACTTATGAAACTCCATCACAACCTGGATCCATGTGATAGTATCCAAGGTATTCATTTCCATTGTCCCGAAGTACGAATATATCCATGTGATTACATATGTTGAATTCGAACATGGTATAAACCACTTGATTACCAACCATTAATGGATATTGTAATGTCCCCAGTGAACAACAGGTCGATAATCGCCACTACTTGGACACTTCTCTTAGCTCAACTAGCTCTGATACCAATTTACAATGTCCCTGACCACTGACCCCTCTCGGGTAATGCTACCAAAACCACCTTAACCTTTCCTTTCTTTCTCTGATACCATTTTTGTGACATTGTTGTTCTTAAACAACAGGCTAGGCCATGCCACCAAGTAACTTTGCAGAAATAACCACATATAAAAATTAATCGAATGATAGAGATAACATCTGGTATTCACACTTATAAATATATCTATCTAATGAAATTAAACAGTCGTCAATACTCTACTCATATACATGTTCATGCAAAAGCAACATTTAACACATACATGAATCATATATATATATATATACAAGCATTACTCATTAATTATAATGCAAATACAAATACACAACATACATCAAACACAAAATTGGTACTTATATTTTAATAGATGAACACTAACCACATGCAAACCTTCCATGAACCTCCTAGCCTTATACCACATTTCTCATCATGCTCAGCAGTGGGTCACCCCCAAGGTGGGACTAAAATCCATCGGGCAAGGGAATTATAGCCTGGAAAGGACAACAAGGAAGTTGCACAAAACAACAGGAAGGATATTTTATCCTAGGAGCCACTTACACCCACAACCCACAAACTGTCATTCCCCACACGCCTGCTCCACCCTGGGAGGGTACACCTTCACTAATACAATTCCATCGGTTACTACACCTCCCTTACCTTGGGCTTCAGCAATAGGCTGGACCAAAAGTCTCAGAGTAATGTAGCTACTACGGGACTCCCTTCCAGGAGAACTCACTTCCCAACAAATTATTTCACCTGGGAGAGTTTCTCACAGGCCTGACAACCTATTTCTTAAATTCATCTCCTAAGAAACAAGCAACAACATTCAGCTACACACGGGTGACGGTAGAAACAGAAAATGGGTATGGACATTGAAAATGGAAACAACCAAACTCTAAGACACAACACGGCTCATGCGAATACAATTGCGTCGGGCTTCACAGGATACACACAAGATAATGCAAGTATGACTACAGAATTCCAAAGGTGTGTGATAGATACAGAGGCGAGGATGATGGAGAATTGGTTCAATGTGTGAATTCCTGGTCAATCAAGAAGGTGACCTATTTCCAAATAATTGTAAGGGTCATGAGGAAACTGGTCCAAATGCAAGCATGGGAAGCAACACCAAAGTGGGAAGTGAACCCCCAAGAAGATGGATTTCCCAGCTATAAACTGCATGCACCTAGGTTGACACATGTCTTCCTGAAGCTCCATGATTTCCACTTATCATTCATTGCCCTTTCTCCCAGGAACTTAGGACAACACAACTTATGTCAACCATAGCTTTTGGAAAATAATAATAAAATATTATTCCCTTAGAGGTAATCCCTCTAGCTTAGCCCCTAGGCCTAGACACTTAGTCCCCTTCCCTTACCCTACCTAGTGGAGCTTAGTCCCCCATAACTCTTCTTTGTGGTCGGTCTACATGCAACAATGTAATTTTATTAATGATGTGAGTGTTTACATATACAAAATTAGGCTCATTGGCCTTAACATCTGGCTCACCAGCCTAATAAACACATAAGTCTCTCATCATATAACCACTTGTCTGACCAGCCTATAAACATAATTACAATTTAGTTGGGGCTCGACCTTGGGGTGTTACAATCCCCTCCCCTTATTTTTTCACTATTCTCAGTGCAACGTATTTACACCATAACAACAAGATTTCCAAAATCTTCAAAAAGATGTGGGTATTCATCCCGCATAGAAACCTCATGCTACCATGTCACGTCCTCGGGACCGTACCAGCTCTGTTCGCATTCGAATCGTCACCGGGTGAGCAAAAATAGGAACGCTGGCATGCCTTGTTGGGCTTGGCAAGGAAGAACAGGATGCTGTGGACAGAATGGTTAACAGAAACAGAAACAAACTATAATCTAATCTAACTAACAGCTGAAAGCAAATAACAATTCGAAAATAA
>SNQJ01S0012776.1:92526-106012 GCA_010110895.2 Picea sitchensis | reverse complement strand
TTTCCTCACTTTATTTTCAGTGTATCTTTTGTACTTGGGTACCTAACATGGCCTCGTTGTCGGGACCCAATATTTATTTTCACCATAGTGATGTTCAGGGGGGGTGTTGGAGTTACTTCACACACACCTAGGATTTCATTTTCCTAAGGTTTTTATTTTTTTATTAGTCATAATTAGTCATTATCCAGTCTCCTATTTTTTAGGAGAGAATATTCCACCTAGAGAATATTCTCTTTTAGTTCACACTTCAATTTGACTAGTTGAGTTGAGTTTAGATGTTGCAATGGGATCATCACCATGAAACATTGGGATAATCACCATGATAATTTGACCTTGCCTTGGTATCATCACCAAAGTGGCGCATTAGCCTTGATTCCTTGAGTTAACTCACTACTTTCTATTCAGTCAGTTAACTCAACTAGGTGGTAGTTCACTCTTGTAATTGTCTAAGAGACTAGAATAGGTGGAAGTTCACTCCTGTAACTATTGGTGTCTGTACAAATCACTCTAGACCACCACTATGGTGACTTGGTTCACCTCAAGTTGAGCTCATTGATTTATATAGAGTATATAATGTGTAAATTATTCATTATTCACAACAGTTAATGAGAATTCTTTCCATTCTTTCTCTCCTTCTTCTTCTTTTTCAATTCTCTCTGCTAGATCTATTGTTTAGCTAGATCTATTATGTGCAGGTCAACACATTTACAATCTTCCATATGGAAAGATGGAGTCTAGATATTTTACAGGAAAGATTGTTGATTATGAGAGGGAATATAGAACCCTTGATAAGCTTTACGATATTAGAGGTATGATAACATTCCATCAGTTTGTATCTTGTAAGAAACCTAGTTGGAGAAAAGATAAGGTTACACATTGGATCGACGTAGTAGAGGAAAAGAGAGCCAAAGAAGTTAGATGGAGGAAAGAGTAGAGAAACCCCACACCCATTAGGAGCAAGAAACGTTGCTACAGTTGCAAAGTTCCTTAGGAACCGGATCACAGATGTAGGGGTAGAGGTAAGAAGCATATTATTGAGGTACACTATGACAATGAGGATGAGGTGTGTGAGGACATGGAGCTAGAGCTAGATGCTTATTTGGAGAAATGCGATGATTCTAGTATAGAGGCTAGTGATTCTGACACGCTTGAGTAGGATAGTGACTCTTGCACACTTGCAAATACTAGTGATTATGGCACGCTTGGGAAGGATGGTGACCCTTGTGTAGTGGATAGACAATCGAAGGAACAGGATGAAAACACCTGCATTTCAGCAGACATATCACATGGTGTTGATGACCATACACCTCGGCTGAGTGGTGAAACTAGTGGGGATTTACACATATTGGCACCTAGATTGGATGAGCTTCCTAGGAGGACAGTGACACACTTGTCATCCTTTCAGGAACCCATGATAACCACATCATGTGAGGATATTAGTGGAATGTCATATATGATAGAGGATATTTGTGTCAGGGATGCACACCATGGACATATGGAGGCACCGATCTAGGAGGAGATACAGGATGTGAAGATAGTTGAACTTGCACATACAGAACAACATGAGGAGATTGAGTCACAGCTTTTGGAGACTCCATTAGTTGAGTAGATTGTGGAGACTGGAAGGTTGATGGGGAACTTGCTTCTAAGATCGACCTGCATTGATGAGGATGCACTCTTTATCCATCAGGATGACCGTAGAACATGTCTGGACACATCTATATGGGATCCAGGTGCAGATGATAGTAGCAGGGTGAGTGCACAAGAGGATACAACTGCTCACACCAGATACAGTATGATTCAAAGGGAGCTAGCAGTTGAGGATGATGTGCAGTCAGAAATGGGTAGACCTAGTGGAACAATAGACAGTGGGCATTTCAACATTTTATCTTCTATAGAGAGTATTGTTGGGGATACCAGCGATGGCATTAACAGTGAGGGGCGTGAGGTGTCACCTCAGAATGAATGTGATCATAGTTGAGAGTCATTGAGGATATGATCATGGCAACCACCAGGTGTAGTGAGGACATGCATGCATTGACGATAGATTACTGTTGGAGACACTCAGTGACACAAGGTAGTTCAGTTGAGGGATTTTGCATGGATGGTTTCCATACCCTCGTGGAGAGAGTATCTATGATGAGGAACGACTACCAACAATTGTTGACTTATAGGGATTACCTATGGAGGATTGGTGAGACGTATCATGAGGCTCTGAGGGAGCAGGAGTTGGAGGTGGACATACTTACTCAGGAGTTGGAGAGAAATCAAGGATTCTTGAGAGGCACACAGATAGTCCCCCAAGAATCTGAGTTTGGATTAGATGATCTTTTTGAGGAAATCCATCAGAGCTCCAACTCATCTATCTTAGAGGACACTCAAATATGTCCTTCAATCACATGGCTATAGGATGTTAGATATTTGTAAAAGGAGCACCAGTTGATGGAGGACACTTCCATTTGTGTTCCAAGAGCGGTTGACCTCCATATAGAGGTTGATCCATCAATACGTTCAGAATCTATGATACAACATGAGTCTACGGGAGATGACATGAGTATGTTGGAGCATACAGTGATGAGTGATATCTCACAGAGACATGCTGAGATGTATGGTTGGATTCAAATGGATGTATTGGATTGCAGGGAGGAGACATACTCAGGGGAGTATACAGATTGCACTTCTTTGCAACAACACATAGTTATGGGAGAGCACCTTCACCATATTAATAGTTGTAGGAGAAATGAGGGATGGAGGTTGGTTGACCTGCCATTTGAGGAGTTACTTCCGGTTGTACTGGATGATTGGGGACCATTTATGACTACATGCGAGCATTTATCATGGGATCTGGTAGACGAGATTTTGGTCAAATCCTTTGGATTAACCAAAGCAAGTGGTATTTTTCATCCCTACAATCAGCTATAGACATTTCTGTTAGCCTACCTTGACACTTTTATCATAGACAACAGCTAGTATAGATAGTGGTAGAGGGCATGGAGAGTGCATAGGCCAATACCACCTGACAAGATTACTTTTACAACATCCAGCAAGATAGAGGTGGATCATCATAGGCATCTAGTTGAGGCTTGGTACGTGATGGTGAGCATCATAGGCTAGGTGATAGCAGATGAGCACAGAGGGATTCTGATAGCGATCAGTCTCACATGGGAGTAGTTAGAGGAGCTTGGAAGTGATGAACTTCCAAGTTTGCCATGGGATCTAGGAGTTCACTTGGTTAGCAGGATGTTTCACTACGTGATGACCTAAGTTGTGCCAGAGATCCACGTACTCCACCATGGGTTGGTTTGAAGTTGGCTTGCAGGGACTTGTCCTATGTAGTGAGGAAAATTTTCATTCTTGATCATCATGATCAAACATGGAGATGGTTGGACAAGTACTAATTCTATAGAAATGGTTTTAAAGATGCAATTTCTGGACAGCAGGTCCATTTTCCATAGGTAATTCAGTTTGAGGATCCATGAGTGGAGGATCTAGTATATATATGGGGAGAAGTCAGGCAGAGTCAGTGTAGTGCAGTACCAACATGATGATCTTCAACCAAGATTATCATGGGACCCAAGGATTGCAGGGTTGATCATTTCACTAACTGATAGAGGTGAGTGGACCTTTGCAGAGGAAAGTTGTTCTGACTTTCCATTGAGCTTCAATGTTGAGAAGAGCACATCACCTGAGGGTGTCTCATGGACGTATTACAGTACTTCATTCTGGCATCAACATGTGTAGTTGATGGAGGCCATGCTGATATTTATAGTATCTTGGAGGATGGGCTCATTCCAGGATGAGGCCATGTGTCATGTGCAGGAGATTCATGAAGTTGGTATATTTCAAGATTATGCTTCCCAGGGGATTGTAGTTCATGTCTTGATAGGGGACCCAGGGGGTAGAGTGCATGATAGTTCATATTTGGATGGGATCTACTATGTGTCCCACAGGTGGACATGGTATCCTAGTACTATATTTGGAGGGATTCAGTTATTTCTTGAGGAAAAGAAATATTCTAGAAGGGAGGATTGTAATGACCCCACTTTGGGACATCATTACATTACAAAGGGTTATGATGACCAGAGTAGCCAGTTGGAGATTATAGGGAGTACAAGAGATGTTGAGGGATACTTTGGGGTCTGGCTTGCATAGCTCATCCTATTTCATCATTATGATCCATTCCACATAGATTGGCTTTGGTTTTGTTGCATTTTGACGATTTCCATGATTTTGAGTATTTTGAGTTATAGGTTAATTAAATTCACTAAAGAGTTCATTTTGGAAACATTACTTGGAGGAAATTCTCAATGTAATAGCTCATTAGAATCGGGAGAAAAAACACTATAGGACAGGATGATGAGAAGTGACTTTCAATGGCCAGGGAAGCCACAAGGAGAGATAAGGCACTTTTGAGTGGTAAAAAGGTTAATTAATTAATTAAAGTGATTTAATTAATTAATTAATAATTAAAAAAGAAAAGTCACTTTAGAGAGGCAAGTGATCATGAAGTATAAAGAAGAGGCAAGGGCCTCTATTCTCTCATGCATTTATGTATGTTTATCTTTTGGATATATGGCTTCTAGCTAGAGGGCCCATATCTTGGGGGTTATGAGGGTTTTGACTTAACAAACCCTAGAGGATGATTCAGTGGTGAAATATTCCACCTAGATTGTCCCAAGATTGGTCTCGGAGATGCAATATGCTACCACACCATTCTAGCTCAAATCTACATCAGTGCATGAGAGTTCTACACCCTCCATAGACAGAGGAAGAGAAGGAGGGCACACCATTGGAGGTTTCCAGGAAGGGGGGTGCACCACTCTTTGAGATAAGTTCATTCCAAGGGATTGGAAGGGCTTCAACATATTCTAGCACTTGGGTTTTCATTGCAGGGGCTTGGCCATTAGATCTAGTTCATTCTGGAGGGGTTTCATGTGCCATTAGATTATTGTATGTATTGGACGAATTGGAGAGAAGGAGGGCAATTTTGAGATTGTAGCCATTAAGAAAAGTGTTTGATGAAATACCACAACCAGAAAAAGTTTAAAAAGGCACCCAAAATCATGATGTTCCTAGCATAATGGCTTGGTAACATTACAATGACCTTCAAATGAATATCACTCCTAGTAGTGTGTCTCTCTAGAGGTAGTTTTCCCTCAACTTCTTTGGAAAAAGTGGGCTTTTTTTGCTTCATCGCAATGTCCATAGGTTGGAGATCTTCCCCCCAAGCATCATTTCCTCTGGTGACTCTTCTTCTTTCCTCATTTAGGTTTCTGGTTACTAATGGAGACATTTTAACTAGGTGGAGGAAAACAAGGTTCAATTACTTTATCTAGACTAAGAATCGATTGTAATGGAGGTGGGTTTGTTTCATTTATTAATGAGCTTGACAGAGACAATGGACTATGCTTGTTAAGACTAGGTACTACGAACAGAAGGGAGGGATCGAAGGATTGTCATGCTTGATTCTAAATCATTTTTAAGGTGGAAACCTACGCGTTGGGAGGATAAGGCAAAGGAAAAACCCCCATGAGTGAGGAATCCTTGAGAATACCTACACCTACACTCTCAAAATTATTTTTTCTTAGAAAAGGGACATTATTTGTTGCGACATTGTTGATATGTGGAGTTGTATACTCAAGTTGGTCAAAAATTATAATATTTCCTTGATGGGGTAATTATAAGATATGAAACCTCGAAGATGTGATGACAATCATTGCATAAAACCAACTACGACCAAGTAATAAATTATAATCCAGAGGTGCATCGATTACTTCGATATCAACTGTAATAGACTTACCCTTCAATGTCATAGCGAAATATTTCAAGAGTCCATGAGGTTGGAAACCATGTCCATCAAATGCTTTCAGGATGGCTGGGGATGAAATAAGGGCAAGAGAACCAAGGGACATCCAACAAGGCAAGTACATGACACAAGCGGAGGCTCCCTCATCCAAAACAGTACGATGGATGGTGTGTTCACTAATAAAATATTGAATTTGGAATTCTAAGTGATGAGAGACTCTCTCCTTAAAACAATCTAGATTAAATGTAATCAGGTTTGACTCCTTAGGATCCATTTCTCCAATGGATGACAACAGGGTTCTACATTGATTTGGACAGTGTTGTATAACTTCGAGGATTGACATAGCACAAGGAGCTTGTGCCAAATCTTCAATGATGTTGTAGTTTTTGGTAGTGCGGGCATTTGGATTAAATACCACTTTTCAAATTACACTCTTGGTTGGGCGCAACATTGCATCAGAAATTGGCTTCTCAATCTAAATAGGATTGGAAGATGGAGGAGGAGTAGAGTTATAAGGTTCGTCGACAACCTTCCAATTAGGCTTATCACCTAGAGGAGTGTCATAGGTATTCACACGAGTTGTGACATTAACCTTATTAAACATGTAAACCTCAAAGGCACTTGTGGAAGCATCCCCATGGCAGGAATGACCTAGATCGCCTCCTTGTAGAGGGATAGGGTTTTGTGCAACTGAGTGTTGTTGTTGAACTGGTTGGGAGGTACCCTTCATATATTTAGCGACAGCCTCACGATGAGGACAATATTTTTTTTAGTGGTCTTCCTCACAAATCATACAAGGAAATTTAGGTTTCCTTTTCGGTTGAGTATCAAAAGACTTAGGATTATCCTTCTCGTTAGAAGATTTCTTGGATTTTCCTTTTTTCCTCTTACCTATTGGTTGTTGATATGAAGAGTATTGGATTTCTTTCACCTTGGAGGTTTGAGCATGATCGGAAGCAGTTGTGGTCTTTGGAACAGAATTAGATTCAGGAGCAGGTCTTGATGGATTGTTCGATGGATGAGGAGCATTAGGGATCATATCATAAAGTGTGTCAGACTGGGAGTAAACCAAATCCAAATATGGTGCAAAGCTGATAGCCTACTCCTCTATAAATACATTTCCCATAGAAACATCATGAGTGATGGGAGGCAAGAGTGACTTTGTAAACTAATCCACGAGGAGTTGGTCCAAAATTGGAGCTTTAATCAACCGTCTTCATTGTCTCTACTCATGAATATGATCAGAGATGTGGGTGGAAGAGGATTGATGGAGAGAGGTTAAAAGTTATGTACCAGTTTCATATTGTTTATGCAACTGAAAGTGTGTCAGGAAATCCATGGCAAGAGAGTTAAATTCAACAAAAGAGTTACGTGACATTTCAATCTACCATTTTGTTTCCGCCCTAGTAAGTGTTCTCTGAAAAATTCTAAGATGAATGGAATCATCCATAAAAGAGTTGAAAGAACACCATACATGGAAAGTCATAACATGAGTTAGGGTCTTCCCTTGGTTTTCCATCAAATTTTAGAATGTCGGACGGTAATTTGGCAGGGATGGTGGGCCAAAATGGGGCATGAAGGATGGGATCGTTTGTTAAATGTGACAGATCTGGCGGATCTAACGAAGCTAAGAATGGTATTTTTTGATTAGTTTTCTGATACTAGTGATAACTGTATTGTGTAGGACCACCAGTAGGACCATATCCAGGTTGTAGTGAGGTAATAAAACTAGATGGTCCTCCCATATAAGGTTGTTGTCTGGGTTGTCCACCTATGTAAGGTGGTTGTCCTGTTTGTCCACCCATGTACTACGTTTGAATAGGTGTACCTCCTACATACGATGGTTGACCTGATGTTCCCCCTATCTATGACGGTGGAAGGGAATGTTGTGCTTGAATCGTGGAGTTTACAAATTGATAATGTATAGTTCCTTGCAGAGGAATTCTTTCCGGATTGGGTTGAGTCCACAAAATATTCACAACTCCTGGATATGTTTTCCCAGGATACATACCAATGGTAGTATGGATAGAAGGAATTTCAAGAGTGTCTTCCCTCATGCCTGTTGATGTTGCAACCGTGTAGGTTTCCCCCCAGTAAAAATTTTCCCTGCAACTGAAGTTTTCCCCCTAGCTGAAGGTTGGCCTCCCAATGAATATTGACCTCCATTGTAGGGAGTACTAATATGTGATGTGTGATATGGAGGTTGAGTATCTTGTGTAACCTTGGTTGTGTAAATGACTTGGTTGTTGTCCATTTGACCTATGGGATGACCAAGTAAAGAACTTGGCGTGTGCATGTGTGGAAAAAATGAAGCAGGAATATTCCTTGACTCAAGTGCAAGAGGAGATGAATGCACAAGTGGTTGAGTCAGGGACACCTGCATCACTGATGTTTCTGGTAAAGAATAAGCACCAACAATATCAACTATGAGAGTTGTCGAAAAATATGAATTCCCAAGTCCTTCAGGAAAACCAAAAATTGGTGGGTTCATGCCAAAGGATGGTGTAATGGATGAACCAGATGGTAAGTGAGACAAAGAATAAGAATAAACATATCTCATGGATGGTGGATAAAAGAGTGGTTCGCCAAGTGGATAAATAAATGGAGGATTCACAAAATATTCCAATCTTTCTATGAAGGTTGGGACCGGTTCTTCAATGTGATGGCCACTTCCAGGAGCGATGCTCCCAGTTTCAAAAGTGTGATCTATGATCACTGGTTCGTGAGAAATATTATGTTGTGGTTCCTGAGGTTCAAGTTCCATACCTTGTATACTATGAAAATTATGATCCTAATGACGACTATGCAAAACAAAAAAACACACTCCTATGAAAACTAAAGAAAATCAACCAAGCAACAACATATTTTAGGGATCTTCTGAAGACAGGATATCAATCCTCCAATGAATAAGTGAGAAGCAGTTACCTAACATCCACATGACAACCCTTCTTGGTGCAAGCAACCCTCACTTTCACGGGATCACCCTCCAAGGGTATTGAGAGTGTGATACGTCGTCTACCCTAGGTACCGTAGGAATCCCCCCACTGTCACCTCTGTAGAAACCTAGGAAAGGCCACTAATGTTACCAACTCATAGTTAGCCCTTGGTGGGGTACATTTGATTATTAGGACTGAATGTAAGGGAATGATATCAAATTCTAAAGCACTTCAAGAGAACTGAAGACAAGTGGACCGATAGGACTCCATAGGACCCCGAACGGATTCAAAGTTCCTGAAGCACTGAGACCAAATGAAACCAGTGGTTTCTCAAGAATATCCCCCAATATATGATCTTTCCACTATGATTGGTTAAGCTTTGGAGAGGTAATCTTCGCTTCTCTTCTGCACACGACCTCTTGTTTAGCCCCTGTGTGAGAGGGGGTTCCTGACTGTTGGAACTTGACCAATTTTTGAGGAACACTTGGTCATATTTGAACATTTTTGGGACTTCGATAGCTTGTCAAAGATGGAGTGAAATGCGATGATCATGGAAGCTAGACTGATTTTTTGGGTCCTTTTTGGGTTTTTGGGGATAATGTAATGGGAAAGGGATATCGGCCCGTAGGTTTACCCATTCTTAGGCCCACTTTTGTAATGTATAAATAGTTGTCTAGGTGAAGTAAGTAAAGGGGATGGTATCCCACCCATGTGATGTAAGCTAAGTGCTAGGAGTGCTCTATGCATGACTGTAGAAGGGTTATAGAGCTAAGTGCAAGTTATTATATAGATTATAGAAGGCTTTGTGCTACAACGTAAGGAAGAAGGATCTAGCGAGTTGCGCAAATCTTATGTCCTGTGTGCATAAGGGTTTTGGGTGACTCTGTGGTGTAACTTGATTAACTAAAGCTAATAAAGAAGAAGACTATGTGGACGTAGTCCCAGGGTGGGGTTGAACCACGGTAAATCTGTGTGTTGTGCTTTGTGCCATGACCTGATGTGTTTGTCTCTTCCTTTGCTAAGTGCTTTGATGTGTTTAGATAGATCTATTCATGCTTTGTTCTTTTGAGATATGAATGAATGTTAGATCTGGTATGTAATATTCTTAGTTCTTGATCAACCGAATCTAATCTAACTTGTTGTGGCTAAGTGATGTATTATCTTAGATCTAAGTACATATTGTGATGCTCTGTGCTATCTGTGAAGTATCATAAGGGTTGAATATTGATGAATAATCTATGCTAGGTGATTGCTAAGTGTTATAATCATAGATCTATGTCCCAACTAAGGTTGCAAACACCTGAGTCTTGCAACCACCCATGCCTATACCTCGGGTGAGACTTCATCTGCTTCACAGGTGTTGTCGAAAGGGCTGATAGTTAGGGTTGTGTTGGTGCGTTGTTGTAGCATTGAACCCTGGGTCTGCCCCTGTGCCAACAAATGGTTCCATTGCCGGGACTTGAAACTATGATTGCTGGGAACTGAGCAGAAGAAGCGTTCTGCAAAGATTCGTCCTGAAATTGTGAAAGCTATATGCGGGGATCTATGCCCTAGTGCACGGTGATATACTTATCTAAAAAGATCTTTGTCGAAGAAGGAAGGACATATATGAAGGAAAGAAGTCAAATCTACAATAAAAGAAGTAATATCTGTAAGCTTTATGCTCTAATAAAGTTAAGAATAGTTAAAAGTTCTTATATCTGGAAGCTTTGTGCCCAGTAGAAGTAAAAGAAGTGAAATTTTTTGTTTCTAAAGTATGGATTTAGGTATGCTTGATAGATTTTTTCCTATCTTGAAAACTAGGGCATCATTATATGAAATAATGTTTGATATGAATAGATATGATAAGAATAATGAAAGATATGTTATACCTATGCATAGAAATAATTTTTGGACTAACCAATGGATGCAGGATCCTAGAAAGAAATTTTTGTAGGCTAGCCATTATGAACCTAGAAAGAAGTAAAAAAAATTTGGGGATCATTGAAGAGAAAGAGAGGATTAAATATTTGTTACAGTTGCAGAAGACCTAGACATCTTGCTAAGGAATTCCCTGGGAGAAACCCTAGTTGCCTCTGTTGTAAGGATATGGACCATGAAGTACTGGATTGTCCTAGAATGATTGCTAGACTTGAAAATATGAATATGGAGCAAGAAAACTCTGAAGGATATCAAGAGATTAAGATTATATAATAACCCCAGAAAGAATAAGAGATTATGTTACTGAAAATAAAAGAAAACCCGGATGAACATAAAGATGCCAGTTTGTCATAGATCTTCAAAGAAAAGGAGAAAATCGAAGTAAGAATATAAGACTTTGACATTTATTGTTCTCTGGATGAGAGAAAATAGATGAACATTATGACAGAAAGTACTTGAGAAACCCTAGGAAGGCCTGCTATGGTTCCTTCACTAGGAAAAATAGGGTTGTTTAAAGGAAAATTGGTAACCCTATGTGGCAGGATTACCTGGATAGCTATGAGTACCCATGGAGCTTCAACAGAGGAAGAATTTGAATTTATTAAATTTATTGAGGACCATAGCCCATTTCCATCTTTGTTAGGAAAGATCTAGATTGAAAAAGACCAGATCTGGAGAAAAGAAGAAAAGGAATCCCTAGAACAGAAGAAGTAGGAACTCATGGAATTTATGACTAGGAGGATCGCCTACTTGATGGAAAAACAAGAGAAAATATCTAAGCTAGTGAACACTAGGGACATGGATGTCGAAGGTATAAGAGCATTAGAGGAACCACATAAGACTGAAATACCTAATCCATATAATGAAGGAGTATTACCCTTAGATCTGAAGGAAGAATCTTAGCATCGTGAAGTGACTATGTCGAGAGAAGATAAGGATTAGAATGGAAAAAGGATGACCGAGACGAAGCTCACTGGGAAGAAGGCTAGGAAGCTAAGTAAGAAGAGAGCCAAAATAATTTTTTTATAGAAGATTCCAGAGGAAAATTCGCAGAAGGAAAAATCACAGGAATTGAGCTTGGTTGGGATATCAGAACAATGACATATGGCACTTCATCATGGCGAAGAAATATAGTCGTTGGACCGATAAACCCGTTCGACTTTCGCCCCGAACAGACAGAAAAGAATTAAGAGATCACCACCAGACTATTGGACCACGCCATAATGGATGGCTCAGTGTTCATGGAAGCTTCATACCTATTGAAAGCATACCATTGAAGAATTTCCTATTTATCTCATCACACCATGCCCAAAGAACACTTTTGCCAACTGAAAAATCAAAGCTCACAGAACTAGTGATTTTCTACAGTGATCATTGCAAGAATATTATTCATCCTAGTGCAGTGTTTTGAGATCGTCATTACTCAAATTATCTTTCCTGAGTGCGTATGTCTGATGAGCTCACTACACTTGAGGAATCCATCACAGAGGTCCTTCTCAATTTAATGACTAAGAGAGCCATGTCAGAAAGAAGAATGTCCATCGGAGTCTGAGCATCATCGACGAGAGGAGTGAAAGCCTCCCCATCGACTGCTTGAGCAGGAACATCTTGAGCCAGTGTAGAAAGAAGAACTAAGAATAAGGATGACATAGCCAATGCGAAGTTAGTGCCATCCATCCTACCAACTTACATACCCCCTCTGAGTGGTGATATTAATAGGGACAGTGTCCCTAGAGTCTTTCAATAAACACTAGTCACTGGATATCTACCGAAAGGAGTATGCACCTACCGCGTAGATCAAGACAAGGTCACAGCGTTAAAGTTTTGTGACTTCAACCTAGGGGACCGTAAAGCTTACATCATGCTCACCCCATATAAGTACTTGAAGAGAACTAAGGGAAATAATTTGAAGCTCATCCCTCATAAATGGACGATGAACCTCATGTAGTCTACTTTGCTCAACATTATGAAAATACCACACTTCGGTAGACACTAGGAGGTGAATGCTTGTCTAAAATTGTTTCTATAAAGTTACCACGAAGGATACCTATGGTTAGACGGTCACATAACTATTGATATGACACTGATCAATAGGATCACCAGGCTTAACATGTAGGGCCCTGATTCCCATGAGTACTACCCTGGAAAGACCGTAAACCATGCTCTTGCGTAGAAGATCAAAGAAGCCTATGGAGATGTTGAGAAAGGTGGGAGAGGCTACAAGGTAGCTTCTATTGAAAGTGGCGCAGTGTGCTTTTCATGCCAACTGATCATAAGGAAGTTGGTATGCAAGAATCGACCAACACAAGTATCTGACTTTGTAGTTGACCTTGCTAGAAAGTTACCACGGAGGATACCTATGGTTAGATTGTCGCATAACTATTGATCTGACGCTAATCAATAGGATCACTGGGCTTAACATGTAGGGCCCTGATCCCCATGAGTACTACCCTGGAAAGACCACAGACCACGCTCTTGCGTAGAAGATCAAAGAAGCCTATGGCAATGTTGAGAAAGGTGGGAGAGGCTACAAGGTTGTTGGATTACTGAGAGGGGGGGTGAATCAGTAATAACGTAATTATAATCATTTTTCTTCAAATTTTATATCAATGTAGAATTATTATCCAATAATGAACAGTAATAAATAAACGATCACACACATACACAGTACACCAGTGTTTTATGTGGAAACCCAAATCGGGAGAAAACCATAGAATGCTTTTTCTTATATGTCTTGAAGAATTACATTCATTGGAAGCACCAACTTCCTTTGTTTTCTAGCTACAACTAGAAGGAGCCTCCAACCCCCTAGTTTCTAAGGCTA
>SNQJ01S0012776.1:69081-91085 GCA_010110895.2 Picea sitchensis | reverse complement strand
CCACTTCTAATTTATCCATTAAAATTATTATTGAAATAATTTATTTTGTATTCAATTTGAATTATAATACACTCATCACTTCACTTTATTATTTACCTTTTAAAATATCTTAAACCACTTTGACTACTTTGACCTTTTTGGGCTTCTAGATGACATATGAGAGTCCTCCAACTTCGTAAGGCCATAACTCTCAAACCGTGAGGAGTTATGTGACGTTATACATACCACTAGAAATGTCATGACATTTAATATCCATATAGAATAGTATTATCTGAAAATATATCATAACTCATATCGTTACCCATCAAACAAACTTGGGTCCATTACCCAAACCTGGGGTCTCCAACTTCTCACGGCCATAACTCTCTAACCGTGAGGAATTATGTGATGTTCCACATACCATCGGAAATGAAATGACAAGAACTATCCATATAGGATGTTTTACCTGACAAATTCACTTTCCTTTATCCCATTATTCCACAATTAAGCATGGCTTCTCTTACTCCACAAAGCGTCTTCCCGTGAGGGCTTTCACCATAAGGGGACCACTTTGGAGTTCAATCATATTTAGTTCTTATCAACCATGACAAAACAATAATGAGTCATATTTACATCAAACACTATTGGGTCCATTACCCAAACCTTTGTGCTATGGGTCTTTCTTCAATGGTTGACATCAATGACAACCAACCTTAATCAACAAGTTACCATGGAGGATACCTATGGTTAGACAATCGCATAACTATTGATCTAACGTTGATCAATAGGATCATCGGGATTAATATGTAGGGCCCTAATCCCCATGGGTACTACCTTGGAAAGACCGCGGACCATGCTCTTGGATAGAAGATCAAAGAAGCCTATGGTGATGTTGAGAAAGGTGGGAGAGGCTACAAGGTAGCTTCTATTGAAAGTGATACAGTGCGCCTCGCATGCCAACTGATCATAGGGAAGTTGGTATGCAGGAATCGACCAACACAAGTATCTGACTTTGTAGTTGACCTCATAGGAAAGTGTGCATAGGGACTATAGATGAACTGGGCAAAGTACCTGGTGAATCAAATGGATATTGACTACAAAGAAGCCCAGGATTAGGGGCATGAATTCCATTTTAGCTAACTCCCGATACCAATCACTTTTGTTCCATGGGAGCTACTAGAAGGTGCAACCTTTCCGGACCTTGACCCCTTTGAGCCACTAGCCATGAATTTCAGTACATTATGGTACTCAAACAACATGATCAAGCAATGGAAATCAAATGTCATTTTCCATGCGTACTATAACCAATTTAAAGTAGCCATAAGAAGTGAACCTTGTATAACCCCAAACACTTTATAGAGATTTCGACCTCTGATAAATTTCAACATGGACCCCCACTTTATATAACTAACCCCATGCACTAATGAGCACCAGGAACAACTTCAGTCCTATTATATGCTAATAGAAGAAGACCTGGAAGAGATCACCAGGAAATGGTTGGTGGACCTCCTTGTTTCAGTAGACGCCGCAGAAATGTCTGACATCGACAACCCCAGAACTGCACAGGATACACCTGGGCCCAGTAATACAAAGAAAGAAAAAATTATGAAGAAGATTGAAGAAGTCTAGGATGTTGACTAAAGCAATTACCCCGACCTCCACATGACAACCCTTCTTGGTGCAAGCAACCCTCACTTTTGCGGGATCACCCTCCAAGGGTATTGAGAGTGTGATACGGCGTCTACCCTAGGTACCATGGGAATCCCCCCACTGTCACCTCTGTAGATACCTAGGAAAGGCCACGAATGTTACAAACTTGTAGTCAGCCTCCAGTGGGGTACAGTCGACAGTTGGGACCAAACGTATGGGCAGGATATCAAAGTCTGAAGCACTTCAAGAGAACTGAAGACAAGTGGACCAGTAGGACTCCATAGGACACTGAATGGATTCAGAGCTCATGAAGCACTAAGACCAAATGAAACCAGTGGCTTCTCAAGAATATCCCCCAATATACGATCTTTCTGCTATGATTGGTTAAGCTTTGGAGGGGTAATCTCTGCTTCTCTTCTACACAAAACCTCTTGTTTAGCCCTTGTGTGAGAGGGGGTTCTTAACTATTGGCCCTTGACCAATTTTTGAGGAACATTTGGTAAATCTGTGTGTTGTATCCCTAGGGTGGGGGTGAACCATGGTAAATCTGTGTGTTGTGCTCTATACCTTAACCTGATGTGTTTGTCTCTTCCTTTGATAAGTTCTTTGATGTGTTTAGATAGATCTATTCATGCTTTTTTCTTTTGAGATATGAATGAATGTTAGATCTGGTATGTAATATGCTTAGTGCTTAATAGTCCGAATCTAATCTATCTAGTTGTGGCGAAGTGTTGAATTATCTTAGATCTAAGTACATACTGTGATGCTCTGTGTTATCTGCGAAGTATCATAAGGGTTGAATATTGATGAGTAATCTATGCTAGGTGATTGCTAAGTATTATAATCACAGATCTATGCCCTAGCTAAGGTTGTAGACACCTTAGTCTTGCAACCACCCCTGCCTCTACCTTGGGTGAGACTTCATCTTCTTCGCAGGTGTTGCCGAAAGGGCCGGTAGTTAGGGCTTGTTGGTGCATTGTTGTAGCATTGAACCCTGGGTCTTCCCCTGTGCC
The DNA here is from genome assembly GCA_010110895.2 of Picea sitchensis. NCBI lineage: Eukaryota > Viridiplantae > Streptophyta > Pinopsida > Pinales > Pinaceae > Picea > Picea sitchensis. The sequence goes on along the minus strand of SNQJ01S0012776.1, from coordinate 88,443 downwards.
AACATAGACTATGATTATATGAAAGTTGGATTCAAACGCTCTTTAATGTTCTACAGTCTCTTCAGTAGTCTTAGAAAATTTACTCACTTTACCTAGTCCAAAGTCTCTAATCCTAAGCTACTATTGGTGTGCTAAGAACAAAATATTTGAATTGATTTTATTATCGCGTGGTTGATTTTAATGGATTTTAACTCAAAGGGTTCACGGAGATCAAACTGATGATGTGTAAGAGACTTGACTCCAATAGAATGCAAAAGAATGATATGCAATTGTTTCTTCCAACGAATTCTATGTATGGGAAGGAGAAGAGTGATATTCTTTGTAATCATAAGAAAACACTCAAAACAATGAAAATTTCAATAATGATATGAATGTGATGCCACACTATCAAGAAAACGTTTCCGAAAATTGAAATGCATATGCAAAACTAGCTCTTTTTCCAATAAAAAACCAAAGCAAACTTCCTAATGAATGCAAAATTTCTTCGTTTGATTAACTATGAAAGGAGATATGAAAACTTTTTTCTTTTGTACTTTGAGATGAAAGAGATCTAAGTTGGAGACAAAGAACTATGGAGAAAAAACAATCAAACAAAGTGCACTCAAAGTGGTGAGGTATGGAAGAAAAAAAGTAGAAACTTCTAACAAGAACTCAGTCAAGGATTCAACAATTGACAAACATTCAAGTAGTACAAGAAAATGTATAGAATAATCCAAGAAAAAGACAGGGAGAAAGAGAAAATACTCAAATTGTCCCGACAAAACAAGCAGCTAGAAAGGGAAATTTCACATTTCTAAAAATGTTTCAAGCCCAAAACATGACAATAAGTAGTGATAAATATCAAATATCAACCCAAACAACTTCAAAAACCAAAGTGCACACCCTAGAAAGGACCTCTGCGAAATAGGTTGGAAAATATTGAGTAGAAAAAGGCAAAAAACCTCAAACAGGGAGATCAACGCTCCCTAAATCAAGGGCACGGAGCACTACAACACTCTATAAATATTTGTAGAGGAGAAATGATTATATATCCACGCTCTGATATGTCCTACAAGGGAGTGCTACCCTTCCCAGAAATGCAAAACAAAGCAAAAAAAAGAAGAAAAACTCACCCATAATTCACAGAAATTGGTGAAATTGCTAGTGAAGATGGGAAAAAGGTAATGGATCATAAACAAATAGTAAAACTGATCAAAAATGTGTTAAATGTGTAGGGACAATCCAAGGAAATAAAAATTGATGTCACTCCCTAGTGGAGTCACCAATTTATGTTGTAGGAAAATTCCCCTGTGGACAAGTGAATATCCTCTTGGATTCTAGACCCCTATACCAAGACAAAAAACATGTTAACATTGGACACTAACATTCCTTTGAATATAACTAACTAATCAACGAGTGAAGGAGAAGGAAGAAAGTGTGATGCACCTTATTTTGATTTTTGTCCTCATTGCTCCAACTTCAGCTTGATCTCCAAGCTCCTTAGCATTGTTTAACCCTTGGTGACTTTAATAAGCACACTAGAGGCATTGGTTCCAAGATCATGAGTAAAATGATTTGTGATGACCAAGGGATATACAAGGAATGCCAAGGGATTTTTATTCCCATTGTAGCTTAGAAGAGGCCCAATCTTGAAGGATTTGGATTCAGTGGAAAAGAAGCTAGCACAAGTGCAATTCAAACCACTTTCATCAAGGCAAAAGGAACCAAAAAATAAGCCATGTACAATAAGCCACTCAAATATTCTTGTAGAATCTTGGAAGAGGGTAGCAAAGAGATGATCCTTCCATACATATTTTCTCCAAATCTTAGGGGACCAAGAAACCAAGATAGCAAGAATCATCACACAATGAAGAGGTATGGAATAATTTTTTTTTGTTGCAATAAAAGGGGTCATAAGGATAGTGATTGTTACCACTCGATCTAGAAGGACAAACATCCCATGCAGGAACTATTTCCAGTATCGCAAATTGTCTCAACATTAGGAGGCCAAATGTTGGAGGCTTTAGCCAGAACTCCATCCCAAGAACCAGACGACCATGAAGAAATCTTGGAGATTATAGGTCAAGGGGAAAGATGAGTTGCTATAACTTACAAACCAAGGATTAGTGGTAGTCCAACAACCTATTGCAACAGTGAATGTCATCCAAAACCATGAGAAGTACAACAGGGTTATACCAAAGGTAGAATATGCTCAAATCTTATCTTCCATCCTACGATGGAGGCATCCTTTCTTTTATATTTGTAAGAGTCTTCTTGACGATAGGAGAAGAATAAAATTGAAGGAGTTGAATATTTTGGGGACCAAAATATTGCAAATAGGGAGGTGTGATCTAAATTGTATCCTTGCCTAAATTATTTTGTAAAATTGTAATAAACTTGTAATTAATTTTTTCATTTCATTTTTTCTTTTTTGGAAAAATTAGAAGTGGAAACGAACCATGTGATGGTTGGCCTTCGAAAGATATCACTTTAAAATAATGAAGGTTGTGGAGAAGAGGAAAAAAACAAGGGGGAATATGCTAGGAGAAATAGGGAATGACTGTAATAGAAATTAGAGCTTGAAAAAGGAATCTTGCTTGAAGTTGGGTGGATGAAGGAGTTAATATGCCTGTTAACTCTAATCGAAGGTGTATCTAATCCTTGGTCTCTGCAATTTTGTAATTTGAGTGAGTAACAATACACATAGTCTGTGTATTGCTCACCCCTTTCTAATTTTCTCTTGAGCATAATAAAAATCCCATTTAAATTCTAATACCTGTGAGTTAATGCATTTTGTTATTTGGGTACTTTTGTTATGAGTTGCAGTGCTCTATGCATACTTTGTTGAAGTAAATTTTTAGCATGTAGCACCCACACACATAGTTTATTATTGTTTTGAACACTTTCAATTTGTCATAGTGTTTTCCTTTTCCCATAAATCATAGATGTATTATATATTGAATTCTTTGGTTGCAATGTTCTGAGTCTCCCAGGACGAGACTCGTAACACAAACTCTCCAAACTTTAGGTCCGATACCTCAAGTAATGTCCCTGACTTACTTCTGAGAAAAGTTGCCTCAAGAAAATTACTATGCATTTAACATTCAGACTCTGGGGAATCACTCGAGGAAGTATGCATAACCAAAATTGGTTAGTGCCACATCTCAATTCCTCCTATTTATACAGATTATAACAATAGAAGTAAATTAAAATATAATTGTACACTCATGCACATTGGGCACCCAGACGTTGAAAAACATAAGACCACTCCAACATGTGAACACTATTGCATCCATAAACATATAGAGAATTTGAATACCACAACATACATAATTGTTTAGATTCCACTTGCATGTCTTGCTTTCCTCTGTGTGTAGACTATGCTCCAATGTACATAGAAACAATAGTCACTTGTAAACATGGACCAATTTCCATGTGCTCAGAAATTATAACCTCTATCAGGAAGTTCATGACCATTTAATAGAACTATATTAACATACAAGTTACTTATAAACTAGCATACTCAACATATACAAATATTATGCTAATTACTCACATCTCACTTACAAAATAGCCAATATTAATAGAATAACAACCAATATGCATATGCAACACTAGGATAGTAATATACCATAACAGATACAAATGAATAAGCATGCAGTAACAAACAAGCATACAAGAACACTTATCTTTTATGAAAGTCACCAATTGTGTGCGTGACTCGGACATTCCTCCCATTTATAGACATTGTTGCTTAGAATATTTCAGCAACAGGTCACCCTCGAGCTAGGTCTTGAACTCCACTAGGGAAAAAGGATTCCTAATGCCAATATATGGTGTAACAATAATGGAATTTCCTAGTCGAAGGTGTTGACTACTACAACTAGTCTGCAATCACTCATTCCCCACATGCTTGTCCTGCCCCATGAAGTGTGCCCCTTCTCTTCTCAATAGTCCTTCAAATGCCCCACTTCCCTTCCAAGGATTGAGAAACAAGTCATATTAGGAAGTCTTAGAGCACTACAACTAATACCCAATGCACCAACTACTGGCCTAAAAACCTGTTTCTTCTATCATACCAAGATTTTTCCAAGCACATGGTTAAGCCAAATGACAATAAGTTACAACAAAACATGTATTCCTTCACATAGGAAATTTCGTCTGAAGGATTTCCAAATGAGTGACCTCTCCCAATTACGTTATGGCCAACAATATATATTGCATGCCCTCAATTCGACAATTGTCACCTTTAGATGAATAATATATCCATAAATTACACTTTTCAAAAATATTATTAAATATTCCCCCCTTTTCCCTTTTTTGTTGGATTTAACCCCCCATCTATTTTCGTCTGATTCATCCCAATAGTCACAGATGCTCTCTCTCTCTCTCTCTCTCTCTCTCNTATATATCACAATCATTATCGCGCACTTAGTTGTGTGCGCACAACACTGTGGAATAATTGCACTCTCTCTTGATGTGCAATCCACACACACTGCATCATGTACGTGCAACACTATGGAATATCTACACATTTTCTTTGATAATTAGACTTATGGATTCCACTCGTGTGTGCAGTACCAAAAATTGGTATCAACAACTCACTAGCCTTTATGTATCATTACATTTACACTTGTTTCCAATTACTCACTGACCCATATGGATCATTACATCGCACGCTTCTTAGGAGCACACAAAACCAAAATGGATCACTAACCTAAATGTGCAAATACAAATGGGGTTTGGATTAGGGACATTACATTACCCTCCCCCTTATTTATGCATTGTATCTAGTGCATTATACACACATATACATACAAAACTTCAAACATTTTCAAAAAGATGAGGATACTCTACTCGCACAGCATCCTCATGCTCCCAATTTGCATCCTTAGAACCATACCACACCCATTGTAACTTTACCATCTCCATGGATCGATTCCAGAGATACCTGACTTTTCAGTCCAATATGAAAACTATTCACACTTGAAATCTACCTTCTAGCTCCACTTGAATCACATTCCAATCAATAATATGATTAGCATAAAGTATGTACTTCTTAAGAAATGACACATGCAAAACATTATGAATACATAATAATGTAGGAAAAGTGCACATATAAGCAATAGGACCAATCCTTTCAAGTATTTTAAATGGCCCATAGTAGCACGTTGCTAACTTAGAACACTTTCCCAACTTCAGGGAACTGCGCCTGGATTTTACTTTCAAAAACACGTGATCACCCACTTTAAACTATATGCGGGTTCTTTCTTTATCTGTGCAACTTTTCTGACTGTCCTAGGAATCCTTTAGATTTTGTCTGATCTTTACCATATGCTCCTCCATTTCCTAGAGTAAATCTGGCCCAACTACTACATGATTTGTTGGGTTGTCCCAACTCACTAACATGTTACACTTTCTACCATAAAGTGCCTAAACTAGTATCATACTTAAAGATGCCTGATACCCATTGTTGTAAGAAAAATATACCAAATTCAAATAGTCCTCCCACTTGGATGGTTTATCCATCACATACATCCTCAGCATGTCTTCAATCACCCGATTTACCCTCTCAATCTGACCATTTGTCTCAAGGTGATATGTTTTATTAAAGTTCAGTATTGTCCCAAATCCTTTGAATATCCATTTCCAAAAGTTCTAGGTGAACCTAGAATATCTATCAGACACAATTGTCTTAGGAACACCATGCAACCTAGCAACTTCACGCATGAAAATATCACCAATGTTAGTTTCCTTATTCATTGACTTTATTGGAATAAAGTGGGTAGCCTTAGTAAGCTTTTCAACTACCACCATAATAGAATCATGTTTCTTATTCATCCTAGGAAACTCAGATATAAAATCCATCGTTATAACTTCCCACTTCCACTCAGGAATAGGCAAAGGTTGTAACAAACTAGCTAGATGTCTGTGATCAACCTTGACCTTCTGACATTCAAGATATCGAGCAATAAAATATACATCTTCCTTTTTCATACCTAGCCAAAAGTATTTCTTATTGATTGAGACAATGTTCTTATGGTTATTTGGAACATAGATTCAACGTCTATACATGAGGATCCCATCCTCTCTCAACTTATAACCTTCAAATTTCTACTGTGATGTACTTTTTTGTAAGTTCTCCTTTATGTCCACATAATGCAGATCTGATTTGGAAACTTATAAAAAAAAATCACGCAAGTCCAATATATACATGCTAATGGTTGTAGCATGCATCTCTTGCACTCTCATGATGAGTGCGTCAACTAACTTATTTTATTTTCCTCCTATATGATTTATGTTGAAGTCATACTCACTGAGGAACTCTAACCACCTTCTTTGTTTGGAATTTAAACTGGGTTGTCCAAACAAATATTTCTTGCCACAATGGTTTGTTCTCAACTCAAACATTTTACCCATGAGATAATCTTGCCACATCTTCAATGCATGGACTATAGTTGTCATTTCTAAATCTTGAGTAGCATAGATCCTTTCATGATCTTTCAACTTCCTTGAATCATATCACACCACATGTCCATTTTGAATCATGACTCTGCTGACTCCTTCCTTGCATGCATCCATGCACACAATTAAGTTCTGCATCAGGGTCAACAATTCTCAAAATTGGTGCACTGGTCAACAAACTATTCAAGTGATGAAAACTCCTTGCACAATTTGTAGACCATTTAAATCGGACACCTTTCTTTTGCAGGGATGTGATTGGATGCACAATATTTGAGAATCCTTCAATAAATATTTTGTAGTACCCTGCTAATCCCATAAAGGATCTCACTTATACAACATTTCTTGGTGTTGTCCATTCCTCAATGCCTTTTATCTTTGTTGGTTCCACAACTATTACTTCCTCTAAAATGATATGACCGAAGTAATGAATTTGCCTCTGGTAAAATTAAAACTTTCTCAACTTTACATAAATATTATGCTCCCTCCATACCTTCAACACCATCCTCAAGTTCTACTCATGCTCTTCTTCATACTTTGAGTAAATAAGAATTCCATCCAAAAATAAAATGGCAAATTTAACTAAATAACTTCTGAAAATTCCATTCATTAAGCACATGAAGAAAGTTGGTGCATTTTACCACCCAAATGGCACCACTATAAAATAGTAATGACCATAAATTGTTTTGAAGTTAGTCTTATAGATGTATTTCTCCTTTATTGTTACTTGGTGATATCCATATTTGAGATCAATCTTTGAAAAAATCCTTGCACCCCTTAGTTGATCAAACATGTCATCTATCCTTGGAAAAGTATACTTGTTATTCATTGTTACCTTATTCAACTACCTGAAATCAATACAAAATCTTAGCATACCATCCTTATTCTTCATGAACAAAACTGGCACACCCCAAGATAACATACTTAGGCATATATACCCCTTCTTCAAAATCTCTTAAAGTTGCATCTACAAATCCTTCAACTCTGGCATACTCATCCTATAAGGAGTTTTGGATACATGTGTTTCTCCTAGAATCATATTTATAGATAAATTGATATTTCTTTTTGGAGGAAATCTTGATATATATTTAAAGACATCCTCAAATTCCTTTAGTAATACACAGTCTTCAACACTTGGCACTTTATTCTTAGGTGCCTCTTCCATGTGTGTTGCAAATACTTGACATCCTTTCCTGTAAATTTTCTTCAATTGCAAGGATGAAATTTATTTGATAGTCACAACTCTTGGAATTCCTTGAACTGTTCTAAAATTGTCATTCTCATCCAGGGAAGTAAATTCCTTATTATAACAATCTAGGACAACATGGTGCTCATCCAGCCAATCCATACTAATGAAGCAATCCTATGAGCCCACATGTATAATATTCAAATCATCCTTTGTGTGTAGTCCATTCATCTCCAATGGACATGCCTTAACCATATCATTAATTTTCCTTTTTTCTCCTATAGATAACTGCACTAACCATGATTTTCTAAGCTTGATTCTCGACAAATGGAAATTTTCCACCATTTTAGGATCTAGATAACTATGACTAGCTCCTGAGTCAATTAAAATAGAAATAGGTTGGTTGTTAATCTTACCTTCCACCTCAATCATGTGCGACTAGAAATCATCATGTTTGTTATCTAGTGCTGCGTAAATATTAGGTCCACTTCCACCCATGTATTCAACTATCGCATCTTGTCGTAAAATGTGCGTAGTCCTTGATTTTCACCTCTTTGGGGACAATATCTAAATACATGATTTTTCACCACAACCCCAACATTGAATAGGTTGTTGCCTTGGTCTCTATCCCACTGAGTCATTCATTTTGGGATTCTTGAGGATTGTCTGGCCTTGCATAGTATTTCTAAAAAATAGTGTCTTAGGTTATTTCTTCCCATGTTCCACCTTAATTTTTATCTTGTCTTCCCAAGCCTTTTGGAAATTCAGTATTCCCCTTTGTTGTTCATAAATGCACTTAGCATGCCTTATGTTTTCTTCCAACATCCTAGGCTCATCATACTGTATCCTTTCACTGATTAACAATGGCAACCCACTCATGTACCTTTGAATCTTCACCTGCTCATCCTTGATAAAAGGCACATATTTCAGTAGATCTAAAAATATTATTTTGTACTCGTCTATCGTCATGATCTTGAGCTTGAGTTCAAATAAATCCTTCATTTTCCTCTCATAATACCGCTTGGCTAAGTATTCCTTTTGGAAACACCTCTTGAATTGCCTCAAAGTAACTTTCTTCTCATCAATGTGTTTCACTTGTACATATTGATCTTGTTGAAGTTTTATCTTATTTTCGTATCTTGACAATCAGTTTATTATGTTCCAAATCATAGTATAATTGCACACTGAAAATATCAACCTAATTACAATATCACAGAAATATAACCATGCACAAGTGATAGAAAATATATCCTGGGAAAACTCTCTCATGGGAAAAACCAAACCAACTTTTCTCTAGAATAAATATTTCCAATTTGAAGAACAATCTTTTAAGATCACCAAAAGATCAAACTCTAGAAACCCAAGCACAAGACTATTGTGTTGATACAAAGAAGAATATCCTTGAAATAGACAAAATCGCCCTAGCAAGAGAGAGCAAGTACCCTGAGAATATAATGAGCCAAAGAGAGAGATAAAACCAAAGATAAAATGTATTCCTTGCTACAACTTATCTTCCTTTTTGATCGACGAAATTATGTGTAAGAGGAGCGAAATTATTGAGTGAAAATGAGCCAATTCGATGAGATGTTTATAATAATTTTTCACTATACTTTTTGGGCTGACTTTACCAATATGGCATGTTATTTCTGGGGAGGACCTCTTGTTTATGGACTTTTAAATGGAAAATTACTAGGCTGACATGATTTCTAGGCTATTTCATTATCTTCTGGAGTTTCTTTTGGTTTTTAGCTTGGAGAATGACCTTTTGAAGTTGACAAAACATCAACACTCCCTCTAAATGAGGAAGGAATTCTCCAAGCATATATTGTACGTTTCTTGGTATTCTTTTGTCGTATAAAAGTTTATCCATGATCCTCATTAGCTATGTTGATGATCCATCTCCACAACCTTGTGTCTAGCTACATCTGGGGTCATTCTTGTCCCATGAAAAGAATCGATACCACATCAGAAGCACATTCACCTCATGATCAAATGATCATGATTGATCCTAGACTGTCCACATTCTCACATGATCATGAACATTCTTGGAATGATCAAGATTAGTCCTAGAATGTACACATTCCCATAGGATCAGTTTGTGAATGTATTTATCTTGATGCTATCCGAAACATGGAATTACACCTCAACCACCTTGAGTCTTTAGTCCATCGAAGACTACATCAGGGCACATATACTCCGGATGTAGATGTTACTTATCTCCTTTAATATACCCCTCCACCCACAAGTCAGGCATGCTACTTCAAGTCCACTTCTGAACTAATTTCCAATTTTGATACATTTTTAATTAATAAAGATGCATGAAATATCCACATGCATAGATCAATATTCATGCTAAAACATAAAATAAATGAACCATATGTCATGCAAAACAATACCCATCAAGCATGCATAATATAGATACAAATTTCATAGATAAATAAATACACAACGGAAATAAATATACAGGTAAATGAAACCATGACAGAGATCACTCATCTTTAATGAAATGAATCACCAACTAGATGAAAACCAAGGAAATTCCACTGAACTATAGACATTGTTATTCCAAGTCTCAACAACAATGTCACCCCCAAGCCAATGCTATGAGTCCACAAGGAAAGTTCTAGAGTGTCACTCAACTTCCCAAACCAGTCAGCACTCAATATCTTGCAGGCTTCTTAGCACACACAACAATCCCAAGTACACCATCTCTCTTCTACCTAGCCTGCACAACCCAAGAAAATGGGACTCCTTCTCTTCCATGCAGTCCCTCAGGATATTCACCTCCTTCCAGGGCTCCAGTGCATGTGGACAAGAATATCCATATTGGGACTCTCAGGATTCTCAATTGTGGGAAAAAATTAACACATGCCAATGCATCTCAGACATGCATGCATTAATTCATGGCTGGAATACACAAACAATCATTATTGCCAACCAAACCATGGCTCCTCTCCACAATTGGTTTCTTTTTCCCAAGCCAATATCAAAATGAATGAAGAATGAAAAGTGAATGGATGAATGAATGAATGAATGAGTGAATTAGTGAGTGAGTGCGTGAGTGAAGAATAACCCCCCAAACATACCAAATATGGGTTTATATAATTCTTGGAAATAGATAACCACGTGGAATTCCCCCAAGAAGCTCATGTAACTGATCTTCCCCATTAAAACAAAAATGGGTAAATAAAAATATAAAATAAACACTTAGCCCCTTAATCCCCCTCTATTTTCGAATCATAGTCCCCTATAACTCTTGTCCTTGTTTGTATAGAAGTCAATGATATATTTATTATTAATAATAATCAAAACATTACATTTCCTAGGCACACTAGCCTCTTTTAATTTTTTGGGCACTCTGGCCTTTCATTAAAAAAATACATTATTTAATACGGGGCTCAAAACTGAGGTATTACATTTCCTTCCCCCTTATTTTGGCACTGTCCTCATTGCATATACAAAACAGAAAACATAATTTCAAAATTTATTCAACAATTCATGGGTACTCTACCCAGATGGAATCTTCATGCTCCTAAGTATCATCTTCAGGACCGTAGCAGGTCCACTGGACTTTTACCAACTCTATAACTTGATTCCAGATCATTTTGAATTTTATGTCCAATATTTGCATTGGATGAACCTAAAAGTCTCCGTCTGTCTCTAGTTGAATAAGATGCCAATCAATAGCATGTTTAGGATCATGTACACATTTTTTTAGCAACGAGACATGAAATAAATTATTCACATTCATGGAAGTAGGCAATGAAAACATGTATGAAACTGGCCCTATTATGTCCAATATCTCAAATGGACCATAGAATTTGGTTGTTATCTTTCTACAACTATCCGACTTCAAAGAGCTCTTATTGGTATTCACTTTTAAAAGAGCATGCTCCCTCACTTTAAATTCTCTAGTTGTCTTATTCTTATCTACATAAATTTTCTGTCTATTTTGAGTTGCCTTTAAATTCTGCTTAATTCTAATCATCTAGTCTTCCATAACCTTGAGCAATTCTGTCCCAAGTACCACTCTATGTGTTGGGTTGTCCCAACTCACTAGAGTATTGCATTTCCTACCATATTGTTACTAGACAAATCAGTAAGTTCTAACTTGAACTAATCTCCCTAACTTCAACAAGAAATTAGAACAAAACATGACAAAGTAAATACTTCTCCTTAGATTTCCATTGTAATGTATACTAGTTCAATGAAGCATAAATGACATATCGTTTAAATGTCATTTGATCCTTGATAATGTTTTCCTTACTCCATCTCAAGGTCTGCGAGATGTTGAAACTATTGAGAAACACAAGCCAACAAAGAGAGAGCAACGATATTATATTCCAATGAAAACCTATGCATAAGATCAGGGAGTTATGCAATCAAAATGGAGACACTTTTATAGGGAATAAATGTATTATTTCATTATATTGATGAAAGTGGAGAATGCAAATTATTCCTTGACGTTGCAAGGTCCCTTCCAATGGCCCTTTTCCTCAACACACACACCTTTTCTCCAATGCTTTTGATGAAGAGTATACACAGCCTGACTTGGAAACCTAAAGAAAATCTATCACAAGAACAATATTCAATAGAATTCTTCATGCATAAGCCTACCTAACTTTTCCCATGAGATATCCCTCCTTTTATAGAGTGAAGAGGGATGGATGAAGAGATTAGGACGATCCCACTAAATCAAAGAAGTGAGTGAGAACCAAACCGATCGGAGGCCACCTCATCCTTTCAAAGATTCCATTCTAGAACCTTCGTGAAATTCACCTTTTCTCCCTTGTTTGAGCAACATCGCACCCTCAACATTAGCAACCTGCAACGATGTCGTAGGAAACTATGGTACATCATGTGGAGATTGGGGATTGTCGCACCCTTAACACTGACAAGGTGTGACGATCTTCTTTGATAGGGTTTTTCATTAAGGAAAATATGATTCCATTTCTTAGGAGAGAGTCTTATTTCTTCAATAGCCTTAAGGTAATAGAGAAGTAGGAAATAGACATATCATCAGTGATCATAGGGGTGAAAAAAATAATGTGTAATATAATTCCCCCAAAAGTATGAAGTTGGAACGTGTGACAACTGAAATACTTTGTAGAATGTGTGTGCCAAGAATAAGGAGCACATCAGTCATAAACCTATCAACAAACAAGCATCTTCGTAATAACATACCATTTACTGAGGTAGGAATTCCCATACTCAAACTACAAGTGACCCTAAGCATAAGTGTCAAGTGAATCATGACCACCAATTAGGCAGTGTGGATCCATGTCATTATGATTCAACATAGGCACAAGAAATACACTGTGGATCTATGTGTAGTATAGACCTACGAAACTCCATCGCAACCTAGATCCATGTGATAGTATCCAAGGTATTCATTTCCAATGTCCCGAAGTATGAATCTATCCATGTGATTACATATGTTTAAGTTGAACATGGTAGAAACCACTTGATTACTGACCATTAATGGATATTGTAACATTCCCAGTGACCAACAGGATCACTAATCGGACACTTCACTTAGTTCAACTAGCTCTCATACCAATTTGTAACGTCCTTAGACACCGACCCCTACCGGGTAATGCTACCAAAACCACCTTAACCTTGCCTTTCCTTCTCTGATACCATTTCCATGACATTATTGGCCTTAAACAATAGGCCAGGCCAGGCCAGGCCAGGCCAGGCCACTGAGTAACTTTGCTGAAATAACCACATTTAAAACTTAACCAAAATATAGAGATAACATTTTGTATTCACACTTATAAATATATATCTATCTAATGCAATTAAACAGTCACCAATACTCTACTCATACACATGTTCATGCAAAAGAAACATTTAACACATACATGCATCACATATATATATATATATATATATATATATATATATATACACAAGCATTACTCATTAATTATAATGAAAATACAAATACGCAGCATACAACGAAGACAAAATTGGTACTTATATTTTAATATATGACCACTAACTGCATGCAAACCTTCCACGAACCTCCCAGCCTTATACCATGCTCCTCATCACGCTCAGCAGTGGGTCATCCCTGAGGTAGGACTAAACTCCATTGGGCAAGGGAATTCTAGGCTTGGCAAGGACAACAAGGAAGTTGAACAAAACAACAAGAAGGATATTTTATCCCAGGAGCCACTTATGCCCCCAACCCATAGACCATCATTCCCTACACGACTACTCCACCCCAGGAGGGTACACCTTCACTAATACAATTCCATCATCTACTACACCTCCCTTACCTTGGGCTTCAGCAACAGGTTGGACCAGAAGTCTCAAAGTATTGTAGCTGCTACGGGACTCCCTTCTAGGAGAACTCACTTCCCAGCAAACTCTCTCACCTGGGAGATTTTCTCATAGGCCTGACAACCTTCTTCTTCAATTCATCTCCTAAGCAACAAGCAACAACATTCAACTACACATGGGTGACGGTAGAAATAGAAAATGGGTACGGACACTGAAAATGGAAACAACCAAATGCTAAGACATAACACGGCTTAGGCGAATACAATTGTGTTGGGATTCATAGGATACATATGGGATAATGAAAGTACAACTGTAGGATTCCAAAGGTGTGTGCTAGATACATAGGTGAGGATGATGGAGAATTGGTTCAATGTGTGAATCCATGGTCAATTGGGAAGGTGACCAACTTCCAGATAATTGTAAGGGTCATAAGGAAACTCGAAAATGGTCCAAATGAAAGCATGGGAAGAAATGACAGAGTGGGAAGTGAAGCCCCAACGAGATGGCTTTCCCAGCTATAAACTGCATGCACCCAGGTTGACACATGTCATCCTGAAGCTACATGAGTTCCACTTATCACTCGTTCCCCTTTCTCCCAGTGAATTAGGACAATATGACTTATGACAACCATAGCTTTTGGGAAATAATAATAAAATATTATTCCCTTAGAGGTAATCCCTCTAGCTTAGCCCCTAGGCCTAGACACATATCCCCCTTCCCTTACCCTACTTAGTGGAGCTTAGTCCGCCATAATTATTCTTTGTGGTCGGTATACATGCAACAATGTAATTTTATTAATGATGTGAGTGTTTATAGATACAAAATTAGGCTCATTGTCCTTAACATCTGGCTCACCAGCCTAATAAACACATAAGTCTCTCATCATATTACCACTCATCTCACTAGGCTATAAACATAATTACAATTCAGTTGGGGCTCGACGTTGGGGTGTTACAATCTCCTCCCCTTATTTTTGCATTGTTCTCAGTGCAACTTATTTACACCATAGCAACAAGATTTCCAAAATATTCAAAAATATGTGGGTATTCAACTCGCATGGCAACCTCATGCTCCCATGTCACATCCTCAGGACCGTACTAGGTCCATTGGACCTTTACAAGCCCTATGGCTTGACTCTAGAGTTGTTTTCTCTTCTGATCCAATATGTGCACCAGATGCACTTGCAAGATTCCTTCTTGATCCACCTGAATCACATTCCAATCAATAACATGATTAGCATGAGGTATATATTTCTTAAGCAATGAAACATGAAACACATTATGTACAGTCATGGATGCAGGAATGCAAGCATATATGAAATTGGTCCAATCCTTTCTAGGATTTCAAATGACCCACAATATTTGGCTACCAACTTGGAACAGTTTCCTAGCTTTAGGGAACTTCTGTTGCCTTTCACTTTCAAAAAAACATGATCACCCACTTTAAAATCTTTGTGGGTCTTGTTCTTATCATCATCACTTTTATTCATGTCTTGGGCATCCTTCAAATTATGCTTAATCTTCAGCATTTTCTCTTCCATTTCCTTGAGCAACTCTGGCCCAACCACTACCCTATTAGTTGGGTTGTCCCAGTTTATTGGTGTGTTTCACTTTCTACCATAAAGTGCTTCAAATGGGCTCATCTTCAGTGACACTTAATACCCATTGTTGTATGAAAATTATACCAAGTGTAGATAATCTTCCCATTTAGATGGTTTGTCCATCACATACATCATTAACACGTCCTCTATCACTTGGTTCACTCTTTCTGTTTGTCCATCAGACTCAAGATGATAGGTTGTGTTGAAGTTCAGATTCATTCTAAACCCTTTGAATAACCCTTTCTAGAACTTTGAGGTTAATTTTGGGTCTCTTTCAAACACAATTGTCTTGGGAATACCGTGCAATTGTGCTACTTTCTTCATATCTATATCAACAACATTAGTTGCATTGTGAGTAGTTTTCAATGGAATAAAATGGGCAGATTTCGTAAGCTTATCCACCACCACCATGATGGAATCATTCTTCTTTCTAATTCTGGGAAATCCTCTGATGAAATCCATTTTCACCACTTCCCACTTCCACTCAGGAATGGGTAATGGTTGTAGCAACCTTGTTGAGTGCCTATGTTCCTCTTTGACCTTATGACACTCCATACATCTAGCAATGTATTCTACAATTTCCTTCTTTATACCTGGCCAAAAGTAGTGGCTCTTGACTACTGCCATTGATTTCTGATATCCAGGGTGCCCAACATAAGGAACATTATGCATTTCTTTCAATATCATAATTTTCAATTCCAAGAAATTATATATATAAATTATATTTTTGTACAGGAGTGTTCCATCACCTTCTAATTTATAATTTTCCACTTTCTGTAGCATCTTACCTTGTTGTATATTTAATACCAATTCCATGTACTTCAAATCTACATTTGCAGCTTCCAAAATTATGCCTTTAATAGAAATTTGATCCATGCTAATGGTCATAGCATGTAGTTCAATAACTCTTCTGCTGAGTGCATCAACCACTTTGTTCTCCTTTCCTTTGATATGCTTGATATCAAAGTCATACTCACAAAGGAATTCCAACCATCTACTCTGCCTAGCATTCAAGGTCGGTTGATCAAACAAATACTTCACATCATTATGGCTTGTCCTCAGTTCAAACCTCCTTCCCATGAGGTAGTGCCTCCATTTCTTCAGGGCATGCACTATGGCTACCAACTCCAAATCATGTGTTGCATAGTTATTTTCATGATCCTTCAACTTTCTAGATTCATAACATACCACAAACCCATTCTGACTGATGACTCCTCCTAGTCCTTCTTTTCATGCATCTGTACACACTACAAAATAGTCATTCAGATCTACAATCCTCAGGATTGGAGCACTGGTTAACAACTGCTTCAATTGATGGAAGCTTCTCTCACATTCTTCTGTCCATTGAAATTTCTTCCCCTTCCTTTGCAAGGAAGTGATGGGGTGAGTTATCCTTGAGAACCCTATAATGAACCTTTTGTAATAGCCAAATAGACCCATAAAGGATCTGACTTTTGTCACATTCTTCGGCGCTGACCATTCTATGATGGCTTCTATCTTCTCAGGATCCATGACTATCCCATATTTTGAAACAATATGCACCAAATAATGGATCTACTTTTGATAGAATGAGCACTTGCTCAATTTGGAATACAGTTGGTGTTCTCTTACCACTTGCAACACCATCCTAATATTATGTTCATTCTCTTCCTTTGACTTGGAATACACTAGGATGTCATCCAAAAAGATGATGACAAACTTGTCTAGGTATTCTCCGAATACACCATTCATTAGGCACATGAAAACAAAGGGTGCATTTGATAACCCAAATGGTACCACTATGAATTCATAACAACCATATCTTTTTATGAAGGCAGTCTTGCTGATGTCTTCATCCTTTATCCTTACCTGGTGGTACCCTGACGTGAGATCTACTTTTGAAAATATTTTGGCATCCTTCAACTGATCAAAGAGATCATTGATCTTTGCCAAAGGATACTTGTTCTTAATAGTCACTTTGTTCAAATGTCTGAAATCGACGCACAATCTCAATGACCCATATTTCTTTTTCATGAACAAGACTGGGGCACCCCAAGGTGACACACTTGGGTGTATATACCCCTTATTCATAATTTCTTCAAGTTGCAATTGTAGTTCTTTCATCTCTGGTGTACTCATTCTGTAAGGAGTTTTTGACACTAGAGTTGCTCCAAGCATCGGGTTTATAGAGAAATCAATATCTCTCTTCAGGGGTAGTCCGGGTACCTCTTGGAATAAATCTTCAAAATATTTTAACACTGCATGGTCTTCAATATTTGACACCTTATCCTTAGGTGCTTCATCCATATGAGTTGAAAATATTTGGTAGCCCTTAATATAACACTTCTTCAACTGCATTGCCGAGATTTCTCCGACACTAACTTCGCTTGGGATTCCTTGCACTTTCCTTGGGTTTCCTTCCTCATCCAAGAAAGTGAATCCCTTGTTACGATAGTCTAATATTGCATGGTGCTGGTCCAACCAGTCCATCCCAATTAGACAGTCATAGGAATCTAAAGGAAAGATGTTCAATTCATCCCTTGTGCTCAGTCCATTCATGTCCACTGGACATGAATTAACCAACTCAACAACCTTTCTCTTGGCTCCTGTAGCCAGCTGCACTATCCAAGATTTTCCATGCTTACTTCTTGGAAAATGAAAACTTTCCACCATTCTAGGATCTATATAACTATGACTAGCTCCTGAATCAATTAAAATAGTAATGATTTGGTTGTTGATCATACCTTCCACTTCAATCATATGTGACTGATATTGTTCTTGCCTGTTTTCCATGGATGCATAGATCCTTGGTACACTTTTTCCCATGTCCTCGACTATTTCTTCCTGTTGAAAATTGTGGATAGATCTCACTTTGTCATTTTTGTGGGGGCAATCTCTGTACCTATGATTTCCTTTATAACCCCAACATTCCATAGGTGGTTGTCTTGGAATTTTCCCACCTACTTCATCTTTCCTAGGCTCTCTAAAACCTAGCTGTCCTTAAGGGATATTTTTGAAAAAGGATGGCTTAGTTCCCTTCTTCCTCTGATCCATCTTGAATTTCTTATTGTCTTCTAAAGCCTTCCGAAAATTGGGATTTTCTCTTTGTTGCTCATATAAGAATTTTTCTCTCCTTATAGTTTCTTCCATAGTTTTAGGATCATCATACTAGATCTTTTCACTGATGGGAGATGGTAGTCCACTCAAATACCTTTGAATTTTGACAGTGTCATTTTTGATGAAAGGGACATACTTCAGAAATTCCAAAAACCTTCGTTCATATTCATTAATGGTCATGTTACCCAGCTTGATTTCAAAGAACTCTTTCATATTTTTGTCATAGTATCTCTTAGTCAAGTATTTATTTTTGAAATACTTCTTGAAATCCTTCCAAAAAACATTTTTCTCTTTAATGTGTTGCACCTACACAAGTTGATCCCACCACATGGATGTCTTTCCTTTCAGTTGATACATTGCAATTCTTCCTTCTGCATGAGAGGAATAATTCTGCAGTTGAAAATATTTCCTCATGCCAAGAAACCATGTCTCAGAATATTCCTCCTTATTGTTCTCTCCATCAAATGTAGGAGTCTTAATCTTGTTCATTTCACCCTTCAGTTCATCCACTCCATATCTCCTCTGCTTTCTAGTAGGAGATGGGCTCGAGCTACTATGTGCCCTCCTCTTGGAGTGCCCTTGGGAGTGATGATTATGTCTACCAACAGTCCTTGATTTCCTCTTCTCATCAGGGGACCTATGTGTTGTAGGAAAATCTGCCTGCGGACAAGTAGATCGACCTCTAAGGTTTGACCTTAACCCTAGACAGAAAAGTGCTTATCATGGACACTGAATTTCTTTCGAATCTATC
>SNQJ01S0012776.1:39466-68661 GCA_010110895.2 Picea sitchensis | reverse complement strand
CCCCCACTTATGAGATCATAAGTTTGGTGTCATTCTTTTTTCTTCCCCATTCACCATTAGAAAGCCTGCTTATATAGCCTTGGAGAGGCTCAACAATCTTGAGATATCCTTGGGGAGGTTGAGGATTTTCTTCCTTCAGTTGAGGACCTGCCCTAAGATCATGGCTTGATCAGGGATTCGAGCTCAACTTCCTTCCAAGAATGAAAAGACGCTTCCCCCATTCATCTCAACAACTTAACAACTTCCCAGAATAGGTAGCGCTCCCTCAAAAGGGCCATCAGAGCGTTGTAGCGCTCCCTAGTAAGCTTTAGGGGGCGCTGGCGCACTCAAAATCTATAACACTCCTTCAAAAGGGCCTGGGAGCGTTGTAACGCTCCCTGACAGTGTATGGGGAGCGCTGGCGCTCCGAGATAGTGTAAGGGGGAGCGCTCCTCTCCAAAACTCAGTTTTTGAGGTGCTTTTCAGATGGCAAAAGGTTTGCAAGCCTATTGACTCATTTCTCCTCTTCCAAATCAGATGTTTGAGGCGTTTCAAGTGTCTTTCTCATGTCGTTATAGGCACGACATAGGCATCATGGAAACATGCTTTGTTTGATGTTTTTACGATACTTGTGAGCAACATACGACACTTGCGACCTTGTGAGCAAAATGCGACACTTGCAACCTTTGTAATGACGACACTTGCGACATTATCAAAGTGAGTAATTTTGATGTGTAACACTATGACTTTCTGATTTACTGGAGTCACTCTCCTTACCCCATTTCTTTTCTATCCTTTGCAGGCTCTGTATCAACTTTATGTTGAATTCTCCCTATTGTTCACTAGATTTCATGAGCTTTTTGTTATCTGCTCGGTGAGTCTGAACATCTTTCTGCAATATTTTAATGATTTTCATCATGTATGCCTCCTTATATATCTCTTCTCCATGCCCATTGGAGTTTGATCCTTCAACTCCCAAATTGACATACATTCCTTTAGCTTCATTCTCTGAACTGAAAGCATCTTGTGCATCCTCCATTTCTCTTAACTATGCAGTAATTCAGATTGGTTCTAACAATCGTAACTCTACAAACACAATGTGCAGTCAATAGAAATTTGTCAAGCCATCAGTCCTTAACAAATTCCACAGTATTCATAAACCATTCTGATTCAAGAAAACGTTGATATTTCATTATGTGGTTCTCGACCAATCAAGAATCCACACAAATCTTTTCTTTCCGAGTTTTTCTCTATTTTACAATAAAAATAAAATTCGGGCACCAACCCCTTTCTCTTATCCCACAACCCATGCGACCATGGGTTGTGGCCAAGTGCTATATCAATAGGTTCTTACTTGGGACTTTGGGCCTCTGGATTCAGAAGTTTTCAAAGCACATCACAACAAATCTCTCAGAGTTATGGATTGACGAACTCGCGAAGTGGGGTTGATCAACAATCCACGAATACCTAGCATCCCATGACTGGAAGTCACTATGGAACCTCAGGCATATGATCTCTAGGACTTCGGAGCTTTGGAGCTTTGGGACTTCGGAGGATTTCACATCCACAGATCCCCAACACCCTGAGCCATCAATCTCTGAACACTTCCATGTCACGTTTGATGAAATCATTATGTCTCATCACTCTGACGTTATGAAACTTTTGAAAGCTCATCCTTTCTTTCCCTTATGAACCATTCATCTAGAGTGTGAAGTCTCCAAACTTCACAACTGGCGCCATGCGTCCACTGGACCCACAGTTTACATACTTGAACTAAGATACCAAATAGTCATATCAATTAATGCCTTTCAAATTGTGGGTGCATGCATCCACGGTTTGGAGTAACCCATCTTTCGTCCCACAATTCTTCTAACAGTGACATGTAACCCACTGGTAAAACTATGGTTTAGATTGTGGGACTGCCTTGAAAAATTAACTCCTGTGCAATTTGGGTCCCCACAATGCCTCTTGGTCATCGATATTGATGTATCATGATCAACGCTAGTGTGGGCCCGTTGGCCTTTAACTATGTTATGAAACCTCAGGGCCCACATAATACAGTTGTCAACATTCTAGGTGGGGGCACGTGGCAGGTATAGGAGAGGTCCACGTCACCTCTAGGTGACATCATCATGACTCACTACTTCGTCTCTTTTGGGCTTCTGAGATTTGGGCTTCGAGAATTCTCACCTCCGCACACACTAAATCTCCCGAACATTAAAATCTTGAACAAGCCAATATGTTGACATGTGTCCCTCTTGACGGACGGTCCAGTTTAACTCTAGACTTCGAAGCTTCGGGGGCTTTCTCCCTTCACCACCTCATTTTCCCCTTTTTAACTTGGCTTGATCCAATGGTAAGGCTTCTCCCCAAATATACGGTGTAGATCTCCTCTGGGACTTTGGAGCTTCGGGCTTCGACCCTTCTCTTATTTTTGCACCTAACTTCACTAAATTTGTGAAGTCTGAAGGGATTTCAGGTTAACCCTCCTACACTTTCTCCATATCTTATGGTTGTGTAGGATTCCCCTTCTTTCGAGCATATCCTACTGCCCCAACACCATGAATGTTGTGATTTCCTTCTCTGTGGCCATTTCTTTAACTTATTACGCCTCCTCTGTTTCGAACAAAGTCCAAGTGTTCTTTCAACGCCCTTCTAGAACTATGTACATCAACATTCTTTGGACTTCCTACTTTGAATTTCTCGTTCCTGGCCCCTCCAAGTTCTGGGTAGGAACCATGGGCTCTGAACTTGAATTTTGTCTATTTCGACAATAATTCTTTTTCAAAACTTTTTCTTCAACTTCCACTAACATGGCCCATCCATGCTTAGTGTTGAAACCATGGCTTTGATACCAATTTGTAATGTCCCGAGCCACCAACATGATGGACAACACCACTACTCAGACACTTTACTTAGCTCAACTAGCTCTGATACCAATTTGTAATGTCCTCGACCACCGACCCCTATCGGGTAATGCTAGCAAAACAACCTTAGCCTTGCCTTTCCTTATCTGATACCATTTATGTGACATTCTCATCCTTAAACAACAAGTCAGGACATGCCACCGAGTAACTTTTCATAAATAACCACATATCAAACTTAACGGAAAGATAGAGATAACATCTGGTATTCACACTTNGATAGATAGATAGATAGATATATAGATATAGATAGATATATATATATCTAATGAAATTAAACATTCATCAATACTCTACTCATAGACATGTTCATGTAGAAGCAACATTTAACACATACATGCATCATATATATACGAGAAGTACTCATTAATTATAATGAAAATAAAAATACAGAGCATACAACGAACAACTAATTGGTACTTATATTTTAATAGATGACCACTAACTGCATGCATACCTTCCATGAACCTCCCATACTTAGACCACGTTGCTCATAACACTCAGTAGTGGGTCACCCCTGAGCTAGGACTAAATTCCACTGGGCAAGGGAATTCTAGGCTTGGCAAGGATAACAAGGAAGTTGCAAAAAACAACAGGAAGGATATTTTATCCTAGGAGCCACTTACAACCACAACCCATAGACCCTCATTCCCCACACACCTACTCCACCCCAGGAGGGTACACATTCACTAATAAAAGTCCATCGGCTACTACACCTCCCTTATCGAGGGATTCAACAATAGGTTGGACCAGAATTCTCAGATTATTGTAGCTGCTACGAGACTCCCTTCCAAGAGAACTCACTTCCCAACAAACTCTCTCACCTAGGAGAGTTTCTCATAGGACTAACAACCTGCTTCTTCAATTCAAATCCTAAGCAACAAACAACAACATTCAACTACACACGAGTGATGGTAGGAACAAAAAATGGGTATTGACACTAAAAATGGCAACAACCAAACACTAAGACACAACATGGCTCAGGTGAATACAATTGCGTCGAGATTCACAAGAGACATACATGATAACGCAAGTATAACTACAGGATTGCAAAGGTGCGTGCTAGATACAAAGGCGAGGATGATGGAGAATTGGTTCAATGCGTGAATTCCTAGTCAATCGGGAAGGTGACCAACTTCTAGACAATTGTAAGGGTCATGAGGAAGCTCGAAATTGGTCCAATGCAAGGATGGGAAGCAACGCCAGAGTGGGAAGCAAACCCCCAATGAGAATTTTTTCCCAACTATAAAATGCATGCACCTAGTTTGACACATGTCTTCCTGAAGCCACATGAGTTCCACTTAGCACTCGTTCCCCTTTCTCCCAGTAACTTAGGACAACATGACTTATGTCAACCATATCTTTTGGGAAATAATAATAACATATTATTCCCTTAGAGGTAAGCCCTCTAGATTATCCCCTAGGCCTAGAAACTTAGCCCCCTTCCCTTACCCTACATAGTGTAGCTTAGTCTCCCATAAATCTTCTTCATGGGCAACCTACATGAAACAATGTAATTTTATTAATGATGCGAGTGTTTACATATACAAAATCAGGCTCATTGGCCTTAGCATCCATCTCACCATCCTAATAAACCCATAATTCTCTCAACTTTTAACCACTTGGCTCACCATCCTATAAACATAATTACAATTCAACAATGGCTCATCCATTGGGTGTTACAGATACCATTAACAATTGTGAGGGAAACCACCATTGATGTCAATGACCCCCAAGGTACTTTATTACAATCCAACAAATGTGAATTAATGAGATGAATTCAAACACTCGATGAAATATGAAATTTTCCAATCATGAGCCAATGATGTGAACCCACTGTCAAAAACAAGGAAACTTGCCATTAAGGCATGCAGGCTCCTAGGTACTAAATGATTTCTAAGTCTAATTCCTAGATAATGAGTTGAAGTCAACAAGAAAAGACTCATCATAGGAGTAATTTAATGTATCCCATGTCAATGACACAAAACATGTAACAAATTTGAAGTATATCATAGTATAAAGTGATTCATCACTGACTCAGGGAAGGTTGACATGGTAATAGTTTGAGAACTACAGATGACTGACTCAATAGAAGGCTTGTTTTGGCTGAAATTCTCTTGAACATATGAATGATGCAACAATTGTCTTGGTAAAATTGACTCAAGGAGGACCAATATACATACTTTTGGATGATCAAATGAGAGACAAATGGATTTACCAACGCAGATATAACAATGAAAATGGGTGTCATGTTCAAGATCAACTTACTGCCACTAAAACATATACAAATATACATTTCTTTCCCAATTTTCCCCCACCATTTCTGGCAAGTACCTCTTTATTTTTACACAAGATTGAGGAGGATAACATATGTGTTAAATGTAAGCTCATCCTTTGAATGAGTCCCTCGGAGTATTTTTAACGAACCCTAGAAAGGATTGGTTTGGTCCCATATGGGCCTTTCGATATTTGTTTTATGAGTCCAAGGAAATAAAAATCAGGGGTTTTTCATATTTAGAGAGTCTAAAAAACACTTAAAGCAAACTCCAAAATGTCCTTTTTTGTAAAGTAATCTGATGAGACTGAAAAATATATAATCTACCACTCAACAGATGTTTTCTTCAAATACTTTAAAGAGCATGAAAAGAACAAGATCGCTCGGAAATATTTTCATGTTTAGGGGGTTTGAAAAGAGCTTAAAGAGGACTCCAGGGGGTTTGAAAAGAGATTAAAGAGGAATCCATGGGGTTCCTTTTTCATATAGCCTTTATGAGTCTGAAAAAGTGATAAAAGTTTACTTGGTTACATTCTCATAGATGTACGAGCGTGATAAAGAATGAAGAGGAAGATCATATTACATGGAATGATCCCAACATAGTTATGGCATTCTGGGAGTGCGGTTTTCTTAAGTTCTTCAAAGTGCAGGGCATGAGGGCCCAATTATTTGTATTATAGCACTTAGTCTGAATGTGGGACATGAATGAACAAGTTTTCCATGTTGGGTTACATACACTTACTTTGGAGATTGATGACATCTATTTCTTGACCGATTTATCTCACTGTGGGTTTTGAGTGTCATTATCAGAAGGTAGCAGAGGTAGTCAACCATTAGATTACTATTTCGCACAAGATTTCTCGATTGGTATGGAGAAATATAATGTTAAGGTTCCCATAAAGAACATCCTTGACTTACCTTTGAGGACCATACTTTTCACCATCACTCATGTGGATGGGAGTGCAACTCCACACATGGCCTTGCAGAGTTAGTTTCAGTATGCCATCGAGTGCATGAATCCCCGAGTATTCAACTGGTGTGACGACCTCCTCAAGAATATGAAAAAACAATTAACAAAGTGCAGGACTGGTTGACTGAAACAATTTGGGTACAGATTGATTTTGGTGTCCTTTTTCCTAGAAAGGGTCCCACTACTACATCGTCAAAATGTGGATTGGGGTGTGCCTGCTCCATGGGATCCTCGTATGAGGAGGTGGGCCGACTTGATGGCACGCCAAGGTGGTGTCCCATATGTTACATATGGACCTACCTTTTTCCAGTGGCTAAGAGATCAAATTATCATGATTGAGGATTATGCTTATGCTGGAGCTGATTTCCATGGAGATCTAGACTTGGCACTACCCAAGGGTGCACATTGGGGAGAGATAGGTAAAAATAAATTTTCCATTATATATTGTTTTTGTCATTTTAATTATGAATTTTTTTATGTTATGTATCTAAGACTATTCAAAATCTCTCAAAATGCAGATGTGGCAGCTTTCATACCTCTAGGGTCATCTCCAATCCAAAGACGTGGAGAGGCAGGTGCAATGCCACATCGAGGAGTAGCGACTAAAGATCTCTAGGATATCAAACACAACCTTGAGGGATTGACTATAGACATCCCTGACATTATTGTGGATGAGTTCCCTCGATGCTACCAATGCCATATTGTTGGCATTTCAGCATCTATTGGTCGACTTCTCCATTCTGTAGCACAGGAGGTGATTTTTTATTATGAGAAGAATCCATGATATATATGTATATGAAGCCATGTGCTTAAATATTTTGGTCTCAGGGCACACCTTTCTTGTAATTGTTTGCGTTATAATACAAAACTTCTACTGACATACTTGTCTTTATGTGCTTGTTTTTGGATTTATAAATTGTGCAAATGTCTATCTAAAACATAATTGGATAAAGCATATGTTAATCTATTTAGATATCTAGGAATGTGTTGATATTCAATGTAATCAAAATTCCTTTCCAAGAGGTGAAATCTCAAGCATACCCGTAATAGTGTAAGACTTCTAATGGAATAGATGTTTCTTAATTGCATCACCGCAAGTTGAGAATCAAGTCATACAATTAAATGATGGATACCAAGTGAAATGGCGTCATTCAATAACTCAATGACCACACTATATTCTGTAATATTATTAGTTGCACAACCCAGGAAAATGTCATGTAGACTTATCAACTCGTCTGTGGGTTTATAGATTTCCCATGCAACATACACGATATTTTTAGTACTACGACTAGCACCATCAACAAAGCCAATATAAGGTAGTGAGAATGTTGACATTTGGAAAACAAGAAAAAGGCAAGGTAAGCAATGTGAGGGCATAAAAAAGAAATGACAAAAAGCACACTAGAATATGATACTTTAAAATAAAAAGAACTCATGCAAAACATTTTAAGCATGGTACTTCTTTAGGTAAAGCCCATTCCTGGGTTCACCCAAAGGAATCTCATCATAATCAACAAGCTCATAAGACTCTTTCTATAATACTCATTTAATGATATAAGTACCACACCACATGGGCTCAAATTTACCTGCCCCCAACAAGTCACAATCTTAGTCATAAAGAAGAACCAAATCACCTTCAGAAAAACACAAGGTTTAGCATGTTTGTCATATTGAGCCTTAACACATTTCTTTTTGGTTTCTATTACTAACGCAACATCAGGACGAGTCTTGTCTAATTGCATTAAATACAACATACATTCTTCTTCATCTGTGGTGTTGGGGAGAATTTTGACAGCTAGATTTAGAGATGGAATTTCACATTCAATAGGCAAGATGAATTTGATACCATAAACTAACTGGAAAGGAGTGAAACTCATAGAAGATTTAAGTGACATCCAATAGGCCCCTAATGTTGAAAACATCAGGTATGCCAACTTCAATTGCGAATCCCTACCATCCGTCGAATCATAATGGTTAAAACTTTGTTTATTGATTCAACTTAGCCATTGTCCTATGGATAATAAAGGATTGAGTTTTCATGTCGTAAACCCAACTTATAGGTAAGCTCAAACATCATAAAATTTTGAAAATGGGTGCCATGGTTAGTGACAATGTCTTGGGGGACACCAAACCTAGTGATGATATGATTTAATATGAAAAATGTTGT
Source organism: Picea sitchensis (assembly GCA_010110895.2). NCBI lineage: Eukaryota > Viridiplantae > Streptophyta > Pinopsida > Pinales > Pinaceae > Picea > Picea sitchensis. The sequence goes on along the minus strand of SNQJ01S0012776.1, from coordinate 60,346 downwards.
AGTTTTCCCAGTGTTATCAAATGTAGGCATCACCTCGACCCATTTAGTGAAATAATCCACAACTACAATGATGTATCCATGCCCCCCGACTGAGTGAGGGTTACATGTCATGAATTCAATGCCCCATTTAGAAAATTGACCAATGGAAACTAAAGGATAGAGAGGAGTAGGATGAGATAAAATCTTATTATTATAAGTTTGACAAGTGTGGCATTTCTGAACTATGAGAATGCAATCCTTAAAAAGAGAATTCCATAAGTAACCAGCGCATAGGATATTTTGGGAAGTTGCATACCTAATCATATGATTTCCACATGCTCCAGAATGACATTCATTTAGTTCTTTCTCAGCTCCATCATATTTCAGACATTTTCGAAACAAAGAATTAATACCACGATGGTAAAGGGTATCGCCAAGGATAATATATTGATGGGATTGATACCTAATACGACGATGATATACAAGAGATACATCAGGCTAAATTTTTTGGGTTTGGAGATAAATGATGATGTATCCATACGATATATCATTTGAACTGATCAGAAAGAGAGATTCATCAGGAAAATAATCTTCTACCACATTTTATGTATCATTGGAGGGAAGGTCACATATCAACTCAGCAAAGACCAAATATTTCTTTGACTTGGATTTCTCAAACTCCAAATAAAACTCCTGGAGAATCACAATCCACTTGGAGTATATGCCCCCTAGAAATTGTCGTGTAAGAATATGTTGCATAGGGTTGCAATCATAAATAATTGTGGTTTTGGGCAATAATATATAGGGATGGAAACATTGGACAACTTGAACATCTACCAAAGCCAATTTATCCACATGCATATATTTTATTTTGGTGGTCATAAGACTCTGAATTAAATATTATATGACATGTTCGTCTTGCGAATTATCCTCTTGGACCAGAACCATGGCGATGGTGTGATCTAAAGCAACCAAATATGGGAAGTAATCTTGACTATAATCTAGGGGAAATAATAATGGTGTGTGGGTTAATGCAAGATTCAAAGCATCAAATGGTTTGTTAGCGGTGTCATCCCACACAAAATCATGACCCTTCTTAAGAATTTGAGTCAAACCTTTTTCTATTTCGACATAGTTAGGAGTGGATTGTCGTAGAAAGTTTGCCTTCCATTAAAAACTTTGGAGTTGGCATAAGGTAGAAGGAGGACACAAATTGATGATAGATTCAACCTTCAACAGATCCATTATGATCCCATGCATGGAAACAATAAATCCTTGAAGTCATCCAGACTCCACACAAAAACACATTATGCGGATTCAATCATATACGAAAATACTGACAGTGGAGGAAAATATCTCTTAAGTGTGTCGGGTGATCTTGATGACACATGGAATGCACCGGTAAATCATCAAGATAATTTTGTACAATATGATTTATATCATGAAAGGCATACAAAATAGGTCATTTAAAAGTTGTGTCAACATTCTTGAGGCTGAAAGGAAGTTTATGGTACGTGAAGGTACCTGAATGACAAATAAAGGTGGGTTTGTGTTGATCTGCGTGTAAAATATTTATTTGATTATAGCCAAAAAATCCATCCATCAGAGAGAAGATTTCACTTCTGGAACAATCATCAATGAAAGGGGTTGGATAATTATCTTTAGGTAAATACTTGTTAATATCCCTATAATCAACACACACACAGATCATTCCTTGTTTTTTCATGACTGGAACAAGATTGGACACCCAATCAGTGAATTCTACAAGGTAGACAAAAACAACTTTAAGAAGTTTGTCAACTTCAAGTTTGATCACAACAGATTTTCATGGATGAATTGGGCGAAGTCATTGTTGAATGGGCTTAGTTTCAGGGTATGTCTTAATTTCATGAACAATGATATCTGGATCAATTCCAGGCATCTCTTCGTAACTCCAGGAAAATAAATCATGAAATTCTTGGAAAAGGGCCTTGTAAGTTTGGATCTCATCAAGGGAACATGAGGCTCCTATATGAACATTTTCCACAATTCCAGGATTAATAGAAATATCCAAAGGGATAGTGGGTGAAATATTTCCCAATTTTCCTTCATACAAAACATCACATGTTGATTCATAATCTGAAGGTAAATTAATAACTGTGGATAGGCTCAAAATCTGTCAGTAACTCTCGATAGTCTCAGGTTCTAGGAATATAATAGAATGATGATTTCCATCATTCCATGGTGTGTCTTCCATAGACATATCTTCCATGGTTGTTTCATCAGTGTGAAATATCGTGTGAAATGGATCAGGATATGTATCAAAGGGAGAGTGAGGAGAAGGAGATGTCGATTGAATAGCTTGATAGGCCAATTCAACCAGACTTAGTGTCATTTGGTCGCCATAATGAGGACATTCTTCCAAGCTAGGTATGATCCAAGGGTTATAGGACTCTGGGATTTCACCAAAAATGGTCGAAATCATGTTAATAGAAGCGACAATAGGAAGAGGAACATCAGGTGGTGGAATGGGGAAAGTGGCCATTAACGATGAATGTTTCAAAAGACCCACACCAACATTCTTGTAACCATGAGGTATTTTTTCTATGAATGGAACATTACTCGTGCACGAAGCAGAACTAAAAAAGGAGAGTTTATCTACCGTAACAACTTTACCTTGGTGAGGGAAATGTATCACATGGAAAATAGTAGAAACAACTATGTGCATGGTGTTAATCCAACTATGGCCAAGTAAGATGCTGTAATCGAGAGGTGCATCAAAAACCTCAACCTCAATAGTAACTGATTTTCATTCTAACGCAATAGAAAATGCAGGAAGGACACCATAAGGTTTATACCATGTACCATTAAAATATTTTAACGTGTTATGTGACTCGGTAAGGGCAGGAGAGCCAATGTATTTCCAACAGGTTATGGACATAATGCAAGTTGAAGCCTCTTCATCAACAAATGTTCGACAAATATTCTTTGTTTTCACAATTAATTTTGTTGTAGGAAAATCTCCCTGCGGACAGGTAGATCACCTCTAGAGCTTGACCTTAAACCTAGACAGAAAAATGCTTATCATGGACACTGAATTCCTTTCAAATCTGTCTAAACTAACAAACGAGAAGGAAGGATGACATAAGTACCTTTTTATCGATGTGTGTCCCTGCATGCTCTGAGTTTCGCTCCAATCCTTTGCTCCTCACTAGATCCTGTGGACAAAACAAGATACAACCACTTCCTACTCTATTGATATTATCTTGAAAACAGATCTATCAATTAATGAAAAGTTCATGTGACATTAGACACGAACTAGAAAGAAATAGGCCAAGAGTGTCATATTGATGAGAATAACGACAGCAGTACTTACAATCGTAGATGCGAGTGCGACAACTTCATCAAGTCCTCTTTGTCTAACCCTTGCCTGAAAGCTCCACAACCTGGATAACAACAGCTTCACTGATCACTCTCCGTTGGCTGGCTGTAAGTTTCCTCCAAGATCATAAGTTTCATATCTTCAATTCTTCCCCCTTTCCACCATCATAGAACCTGTTTATATAGGTTAAGAGGAGCTTAACCTCTTGAGTTATCTTTAGAGGAAGTTGGGAACCTTCTCCTTAGATCAGGGATCTCTTGATGAAACCAAGAATTTGAGCACAACTTCCTCCTAATCTCAAAAGATCCTCCCCTTATTCTCCTCAACGGGCCAACTACTGCCTTAGATTAGGCAGTGCTCCCTTAGAAGGGGCATAAGAGCGTTGTAGCGCTCCTTGGTAAGCCTTGGGGGAGCACCAGCACTGTCAATATGAGCAGTGCTCCTTCAGAGGGGGATTGGGAGCATTATAACACTCCCTGAAGCCTTGTAGGGGAGCGCCAACGCTTCTAGAGCTGAAGTGGGGGAGCGCTCCCCCTCAAAACCTTTGTTTCAGAGTTCCTTTCAGGTGTCAAGAGTTATTTGACTTCAGTAAACCAGTTCTCCTCCTTCAAATCAATCATGTGAGATGTTATAAGTGTCTCCTTAGTGTCATCATCATGAAAATATGTCTGAACATCATTTGCGACACTAGTGACCAACTTGCGACACTTGCGAAAGTTGTAGGGAAGATGCGACACTTACGTCGATTGAGAGGGACATGAGACACTTATCCAGCTGAGTAATTTTGATGTGTAACAACTTGTATTTGAAAAGCTAATTGATGAGGGATTCTTGGAATGTGATCATCCAAGTCAAATATTATCAAATTCATATCAGTAGGATTGATTCCACCAATATCCTTTAACAGTTTCTTCCATTGAGTAGGAAAAATTTAAAGGAATTCAAGAGCCAACATCGCAGATGGTTCCTGTGGAAGATCTTCCACAATACTGTAGTTTTGAGTTTCACGTGCATGTGGCATAAATGATGAATTAAAAATGACTCCCTTAGGAGGCATACAAATTATTTTATCAATATTAGTTTGTTCAATATTAAGAAGACCTTTGGGAGGTGGAGCCAATGGAGGAGGTCGATCACCAACTTTCTCTTTAGAAGGGGCATAATATTTGGTTTGGGTAGCGACTGCAAATTAATTTTTCTTGGAGTCACCAATACACATAAGCACATAAGAGTTGGTAGAGGGAGAAGGTTGGTCATGAATAACCAATTGGGCTTGTCATTGAGAAGGAAAAGGTTGTGAAAAAATGACATGCATAGGGGGAGTCCCGGTTCCTTGGAGGAATTGAGTAACTTTTGCACATATGAGACAATCTTTCGTGTAATGGTCCTCACCAAAAATAAGGCAAGGATAATGAGATTTTATCTTTTCTTTAACATCGACATGTTGAGTTTTTGGTTTATCTAGTTGTTGATTATTACTTTTATCCTCTTTATTCTTACTCTTCCCTTTCTTCTTATTTTGATATTTACCGATAGTCGTAGACTGAACCGTATTCACCTCAGAGGTTTTATCGGGAGAAGCGACAGGAGGATTATCATTTTGTACATCGGTATTAGTAGGTTTGGGATTGGAATGATTGGTTTGTTTTGCCTAAGTATCTATATGAAAAGTTCCAATCACACCATCAACAACATGATATTCTACCGAAAGCATTGGGGTTGGATTTGTAGATGAGCGATGAGCATCAGGGATCAAGTCATACAATGTGCTCATTTGAGAGTAAACAAGATCTAAGTATTGAGAATGACTGATCGCATGTTATTCAGTGACCACACCTCCCATGGAAACATCACGAGCTATAGGACCGATGAGTGATTTTGTGAACCACTCAGCCAATAATTGATCAAGAAGATGAACTTTTATTAATCGTCATCTCCTCCTCCACTCATGAATATGATCTGAGATGTGGGTGCAAGAGGATTGTTTAAATGAACTTAAAATTTCCATTATTGTCTCATAATGTATCGATAGTTGGTAATGTGTCAAGAAAGCCATGACTAAGATTTTTGAAATAATTGAAAAAACCTCTTGGCAATTCAATGTACCATTTGGCAGTTGAACCCAAAAGAGTGCATTGAAAAAGATGTAATCGTATGGAGTAATCCATCAAGGAGTTGGATGAACACCAAAGATGAAAATTCATAACATGATTGTTTGGATCTTCTCCCAACTTATCGTCAAACTTTGGAATGCCCGACGATAATTTAGCAGGTATAACTGGAAAAAAAGGAGAATGTAAGATAGGATCATTCAAAATTTGAGACAAATATGGTAAATCCAAAGTAGCTAGAAATGGAAATTGTCTGTTAACTTGAGAAAACTAATAATTTTGGGGAGGTAATCTCGTAGGTATATGAGTAGCAACATAAGTTGTTTGAAAATAGTTAGAGGGTCCAGTCAAATTCGGTTGAGGAGGATTTTGAGTCAAGTAGCCAACATTAGTTTGTTGGCTTGGCATGTCACCTTGTAAAGGAGCATTGTATTGGAAAGCTTGAACCTAGGTAGGGTTTAAAGTGCCTAGAAATGGTTTCCCAGGAAAAGAGGGTACAAATGAATTTTTTTGAGTAGTTTAACCCCCAGGAAGTTGTTGATTTCCTTATAAAGGAAAATTCAAAGGTTGGGTTTGTAATCCATGCATAGATTTCCCATAAAATGGAGTATTTTCCCCAACTTGGGGTTGTCCCCCAACTTGAGGTTGACCTCCAATTGGAAGTTGAAAACCAGAAGTAACAAAATCAATTGTGCCTCAAAGCAGATTGGAACTACTTGTTCTAGGAAGATTAGATCATCCAGGCGGTGGAGGAAGACTAGGACCTCTGGGTAAACCCTAGGTAGGATTAGGAATAAAATCGCTAACAACATTATACCCATGTGGAACAAAGATACTAGGTCCTCTAGATGGACCCTGGGTAGGATTAGTAATAGAACTAGTAAAAGAATTATACCCAGGTGTAAGTGATGAATTCAGTCTAAGCGGAAGTGGTGATCCAATAAGATCTTGAATTGTTACCGAACTTATAGTAGAAAAAAGGTACAACTTGTGGGACTGTGGTAGAGTTAGTGAATTGGCTAGGAAGAATTGTATGTGTACCAACCAACAACAGATCTGAAACCTTATCAATATTACTTGTCTTTCCATTAAACTTATTTGGAGGTACTGTATAAGAAGTAGAAGTAACAAGTACTTGTGGTGATGTAGGTTGGTTTGGACTCATACCTAGTTTGTCAAAAATATTGTGTCTCGAGGGAGTTCTCCACAAAGAACAGAATGGGATAGAACTGGGATTAAAAATTCCAGAAATTTGAACAGGTGTTCTAAATGCTTCACTAGGAAATGGTGGTTCATCCATGCCAAACTCTACGAAAGGTACAAAATTTATTCTAGGATAGTCTTCAACACCAATGTCTCTGAAAGAATTTATTCTGAGAAAAACAGGGTCTTAGGTAAAATTCAATAACAGATTTACAGGGGGTGATGGTTCAACCAATGGAATAGAAATCCTGATCTCATAGGATGCGTCATTATTGACTGCTCCTTCAGGAGAAGGACCCTCTAGTGAATTAGGAAGAAAGGGGGTGTATTCTTCTGGTTCTTCCATAGAAAATCCTTGCATCCTATGTGAACAACGAGGGTTGATGTTCGCCACACTTAATAAACAATAAAAAAGATCTATGGCCAACTAGAGAATATAAGCAACACTCACTAATAAAATCTAGATATCAAGCATACAAACACAACTTCTTATTTTAAAATCACTAATTGGTGATGAAATCCAACATTGCGAGATCAAGACAATAAGGGGCTAGGATAAAGCGGGTGGAAAAGTTTTGTTGACAGTCTTCTTAATGGACTTACACGCTGGTGCAAGCTCCCACACCTCCAAGGATATCGAGTGAGTTTAGCCAACGTCGATTCCAGGTACCGTGAAGACTTTCCCCTCCATATTCACCTCGTGTAAAGACCCTAAATATGTAGGATACTAAGGTTACCAATTATGACAATGATTCATGGGGAAGAAGTCGACAGTCTGATATACGTGCAACGACAGGGTATCTAAGCCTGAAATCTCCTCGAGAAGGTCAACACATGATTTTTTTCTCAAGTGACCCCCAATAATACATGCATTCACTACACTAGGACCAACAAAGAAGGGTGAGTAACTATGTTGGCCTTAATGCGACCTCGTGATTGACCCTTATGTTAGAAGGGCCTCCTAGGACAAAATGTAGAAAGTGGATTTAACTCTCCCTATTAACAAGATGCTATTGTGTGTTTTGATGCTTTGGAGAGTATTCCTCACAACCTATTCCAAAGCTCTATCCCTAGCTAATGTTGGTGTACAAGAATTCTAGAAAATAAAATTTACTAAATAAATTTTAAACTTACGCTTAATTTTAATGGTTGTTGTTTTACTAAAAAAGAAAGCGGAGATGAAAATGATGAAGTGCTTGACCTTGACTCAAAAAAATGCAAAGAGAGATGATATGAAATCTTTTTGTTCGATGAACTCTAATTACATAAGAGAGAATATTTTGTTTTTCCCAAACTACAACAAGTTGCAATATAAGAATTCCTTTAAACTTTGAACAATCTTGATATCAAACAATCAAAGAAATAAAATCTTCCAATTTTCTCTTTTAAGAAAAATCTAGAATGCAAAAATTTTCTTGTAAACACTATGAATGGAAATATAATTTTCAATTCTTTTTCTTGTCAATAAAAATAGTGATCTGAATCAAGGAAAAAGAAAAATTTGTTCAAGAAAATGAATGCACTGACAATGCAATTCCCCAAACTTAACTCACAATAGATTATACCCTTGTAGCAACAAGTGAAAGATAGAAATTTGAAGCTTATGATAAAGACCTTAAAAACTTGAAAAATGATCAATATCAGCTAAAAATTGCAAACCAAGCTGTGAATAATCATTCAACATGACCAAAAATTCACCCCAAGAAATGATAAAGAATCTGGGTAAAGAGAAATACTAACTGCCACTCGAAAAAATTCTTCAGAAATTGTCGCATGTAGCAGAAGGACACAGTGCGACGTTTAGGTATCTTCGCAGGAAGTAGAAGGACACAGTGCGACGATGTCACACTGGTTCTCACAACAGGGTGTGATGATGACTAAAACTTGAGAAAAAATGAAAAGAGGACAGGGTCTTTCAATGAAATTTCAGGATCTGAGAGTCAACTTGAATCACTTAGTGACTCAGAGAATGAAAAATCAACAAAAGCAGGGAAGCTAAAAGAAAAAATAATCAAAGACCAAAAGAGGACATTCCCCAGTATGGTTGCCTATTTTTTTACTAGAAAAATCAGTAAGTGTTGACATGAACTAATCTCCCTAAATTCAAAAAGAAATTAGAACAAAACATGATAGAGTACATACTTCTCCTTAGATTCCCATTGTATTGTATATTGTTTGACATACCATTTAAACATCATTTGATCCTTTCTAGTGTTGTTCTTACTCCATCTCAAAGTCTGCAGGATGTTGAACCTATTGAGAAACACAAACCAACAAAGAGAGAGCAATGATATATATATTCCAATGAAAACCTATGCATAAGATAAAGGAGTTATGCAATAAAAATAGAGACACTTTTATAGGGAAGAAATGTATTACTGTATTATATTGATGAAAATGGAGAATACAACCTATGCCTTAATGTTGCAAGGTCCCTTCTGATGTCCCTTTGCCTCAATACATACACCTTTTCTCTAATGTTTTTTATGAAGAGTATAAAAAACCTGACTTGGAAAGCTAAAGAAAAGATATCACAAGAACAATCTTCGGTAGAATTCTTCTTACATAAGGCAAACTAACTTTTCCCATGAGATATCCCTCCTTATATAGAGTGAATAGGGATGGATGAAGAAATTAGGATGATCTGTAACACACCCAGGGTGGGGACTCAAATTTTCTCTCTTCCTAGGGGAATCAATACTCTCATTCGAGGTCTCTATTCCATTCTTATCACTCTTACAGAGCTTTCCATCCATGATATTCATGATCCTAAATGAGCTCAGAGATGGAAGATATACTCTCCCAAGTTCATTAGGTTCTTTCATCCCCTTATACTTGCATATGACTGTGGGATATGACCAGACGCCAAGACAACAGGTGTCAAGATGACTGCCACACGAATCCTCCAGAGTGGAAAACCTCTGAAGTTCATGATCCGACGTTGTGTGTCCTCAGGGATTTCGATGGACCTAGTTTACTTTGAGGGTTTCAAAAATTCCTATACCTTTTTCCTCTGAATTAATCCATACCTGGAGTTACAGATTGAGTGCCACGTGTCCCTCATGATCGACGATTATGATCTTCTTCGGGACTTCGACATTCATGAGTTCTGAGCACTCCAACTCTTTTTCTCCCTGAGTGTTTTCTTTCGAAGTTAAGGATCGTGCACCATGTGTCCCTCTTATTTGACGATGGGGATCCACTTTGGGCATCTCTCTACTCCACATTTCTTTCTCCCCACTTTTGAAGTATGTGATATGCTGACACGTGTCTCTTGCAGATCAACGACTATAAATTACTTTGCCTCTTCAGGCTTTAGGAGTTTCAACCTCTCCCCACTCGCTTTCTACCAGAGTGATTTCACCTAAAGTCAACGATCTTTCAATGCATGTCTCTCTCAAATTGATGGTCATTATTTACTTCGAGAGTTCTCAACTCACGTGACCCCACTTTCTGCCGAAGTGGCTATCTCCCAAAATGGAAGATATGTTGACAACTGTCCTCAGCTGACAGATGGATCAGATGAACTCCAACTCTCTGACCTTAAGTATTTATTGTTCAACACATCCCCTTTTCTCCCGAAGTGATTTCACCCGAAGTGAGGGATCTAATGAAATCTGTCCCTTTGTCTTGAACCACTCAGATATGCTTCAGGTCTTTGGCTCTTAAATTTTGTTCAAGGGTCCTATGGATCCCAGTGTGTGCCACTTTGAGAGTGACACCTGGAAACCCCGTCACTCAACACATGGGCTCCCATAGGATTACGATGTTGATACTTGCATCCCCATGATCGAATGATCATGAGGGATCCCAAAGTATCCTTAGATCGATGTTCCACATCAACCTCAAGACTTCGGGGGTTTTGGTGCTACCAAGCCTCTATCCTCCCAAAATCATCAATGTTGGGCTAACTATATCATAGATCTGACGGTCAAAATAGTTCTTGGGCATCCTCAGACCTATGACCTAGATTAAATTTGGGATTTCAAGGGTTTTCACCTCTTGTGCAACGAATATGATTGATTCGCCAGATCCATGAAGTTCAAAGGGTTCTAAGGGTTAAAACCCACATTCTTTCTCCAGATCTGATGATCATGAAGAAATTCGGATTCTCCTGAACTAATATCATCCATTTGTATTTCAAACGAAATGATATCTCCTTTAGGGGATTGAAACTCTCTATTCTACTTGAGTTCTATCATCTCCTTAAATACTTAAGTATTTTTCACTAATTCTCCTGAACTCAACACTTAGAGAAATCCTCCACGCGCCTCTTACACTCATATATTAACTCTAGAACTTAAGGGTTCTCAGTCGCTTCCCACCTCGTAGATATCCTATGCATACGTGCACTATCCCTCCTGAGATTTAACATATTCCTTCCTCCAAGGAACTCAAAATGACTAGGAGTTTCGACATGCACACATGAAACTGTGCCCAAGGTTGACAAATTCACAGTTCATTGCTCTAGTTTAAACCACCACAGGGTTCAATAAATTATGAGTACAAGTCATGTCTAAACCATAAAATTTCTTACTTGCCTAAATACACAATCAAGCAGAAATAAAATGGATACAATATAACCATTAAGCAGACATGCACATCCCTAAAGAATTCACTGGATATCCAACTTTAATCTATAGTTATAGTCCAATTACACAGGATATGAAAATACTTATCTATTATAGGTGGTATCCAACTAACTAATAGTGGGTTTTTACCTCTCCACCCAACCATATTCTCATAGGCATTCATTCATAGCACTCTGGCGACCCCCCTGCCAAGCCATGATTCAGCAGGGAACTCTTGTAGTTTCTCAAGGAATATTTCTTGGTTTGAGCTTATGCTCGGGTTCTGTTCTCTGCAAACATTTAGAGATCTCTTTCTCTATCATGGCCTTGGCGAGGTTTATTAGATTCTCACTCAGCACCAAGATAATGGCCTTATGTTCATAATCCTCTGGAGAGCTCTGTGCGCTCTCCTCTCTATCTATATCTTTTTCCTTGTCTCTATTTTTTCTATATCTTTTCCCAATATGGTTCTCGACCCATCATGTTCCTTTTGTTAGAAAGGAACTCAGGTCAGCTTGGTCTGGCAGACCCTGCAATACTTTGGGATGACGTTCTTCAATCAAACCATGTTTCCATTCATGGGGGTGGTTGATTTCTCAACCACCAATCCTTTTACATTAACTCATTTCTATCCTTGGGATCCAAAGAGGCTCATTATCTTGACAAAGGGAGTTTGGGTCATTTGAACTAATTGACCCTCTCTACAATCTCCTCACTCTTTCCTCTAGTGATATCATGTCCAGTACTTCAAGGCTTCACCCCCACAGTCAATCATTGCTAGTTTAAACCATAATACATTTATATTGTTTCCATGCCACAACATGGTAATTATAATTAACAATTAATTACAAGGTGGGGGAAACAGGGGTGTTACAATTCCCTCCCCCTTAAATGGAACACTGACCTCGGTGTTATTTCTTAGAAACACCTGACATGCCTTTCTTATTCAGCCACTTCAGAAATCTTGGCCTTCTTCCTCAGTCAGGTCCTTTTTCAGACTCTTAATATTCGTCACATGCCTTCAATAATTGTTAGACAACAAGCACATTAATCATAGTCTCATGTGAAAATATTTTTAATCTTGCATAAAATTTCTAGGAAAAATTCATAATCTAGCACAATACTTATTTGCATAGTTTGTGGATTTGTGTCCACATGGCTGTATTGTTATCTAGACTCACTATTTTTCCTTGACATACCCATTATGTGCATGATCCCAATATTTTACAAGAACTATCAGAGTCTCCTCTTCCTTGCAGTCACTCACCCTCTAGGCCTAGGCTCAGGTATCCCCTTCTCTGTTATACAGTTCTTCGAGCGATCCATCTTTCCTTACCAAGAGTTTCTCGCATAGGAATATCTATCCATCGTTTGAATGATCCCAATCAATAATTTACAATAACTATCAAAGTATCCTCTTCCTTGTAGTCACTCACCCTCCAGGCCCAGGCTCGGGCATCCCCTTCTCTACTATGCAGTTCCTCGGGTGATCCATCTTGCGTTGCCAGGGTTTTCTCACACAGGAAGAATTCAAGATACTTTATTGAGCCCTATAGTCAAGGTGTCCCTCAGAATTTCTCTACCGAGGCATCCCTCTGGCTTGTGTTACCTCAACACAACATATTCTAGGCAATCATGGATTACAACGCGGTTCTCATGGCTCAACAGTAGCCATTTTTCATGCTTTTACATCTTGACAACCTTCATCTGTCCTTTCTAGACAAATGTTTTCTTCTCACCTGTATCATAGGGATACAAAAATTCATGAGACATCATCATAAAATTTAAATTCAATTTTTTCTTGTAAATCTGTCATCCATAGATTTCCAAATTCCATATTTTGTTTTCATATTTGTTCTCGCATAGGAACCAAATTCATAATTATGGGACTTTCCTTCCCATAGCAGTTTTGCTGGGCAAGAAATTGGTCTTCCTTATGGGCTTACAATGCTACCATATCCAAGACTCCTTTGCTTCCTGCACTTTCAAATTCAATCATCCAAACAAATTGTTAGTTTCCCATGCACATATATTTTCATTGCACCTTTATAATGTCATCATAAACAATTCTTAAATTGTGCATGCTAACAGTCAAATCACTTTTATCTATTCGATGATACAAGAAAAAGGAAATTCCATTCCTTACACATGCATAAGTTCAGTATGTCAACTTTTCAAAATGAAATCTAGATACCAATTGAATTTAATGAATGTGTCAACATTCGTGGCCACATTCATACCCAATGCACCCTTGCATCGATTCCAAGTTATCGCTTTTCAGGTTAGGCACTCTTTCCAAGGTGTGTTTGAATTCAACCAACTTATTACCATATGGACTCTCTATCCATATTTATTATTTTAGCAGAACCATATTTTCTGCTCTAAATCGATCACAACCCTAATATCATCATTCATGAAACTCGAGGTTTCAAATGAATTCCTTTAAGCATTCCTTTGATATCCATATAATTTACTCAAAATTTTTGGAAGGTCCTCCTTCCTCAATTGAGGGTTCATTATCTTCCCTTCATGCAAGCATGCACTTCCTCAAAGAAATTCCATGCAATGTTCTATCTATGAGGACCTTTATTCCCATAGAACCAGTCCTCACGACCACAATGTAATGTCCCCAAACACCAACAGGTCGGGAAACGCCAATACTCGTACACTTCACTTAGCTCTGATACTAATTTTTAATGTCCCCAGCCACCAACAGGTCGGGTAACATCACAGAGGAACATACATACATACATACATACATCCATGCATGCATGCATGCATACATACATACATACATACATACATACATACATACATACATACATACATATATATATATATATATATATAGCATGCATTTCTAATGAATTTAAAACAAATAACATAGAATTATTGCTACCATACAGACTCAAATATTGACTGTAATTCCTGCATGCAATGGAACACATGATAACATTTCAAGAATCACAGACATGCATAACATACATAATTAATCACGGAAATGATACTTAAGTCTAAAGGAAAGAAGCTGGATTTTTCCAAAGTGAAGTGTTTTCACTATCACGAACATGGGCATCTCACTACTAACTATCCACAAAAGAAGAAGAACAATAAGGTTGTTGGAGCTGCAGCTGGTGAGGCCCTTGCCTCACAATTTGAACTTGACTTCTCTTTAATCACATGCATGGATTTAAGTGCATTAGGATTGGTGTTGTATTTGGATAGTGGTGCTTCCTTCCACACGACGAGAGATAAGGAGTTTTTCAGTGACTTGGAGGAGAGAGATCTCAAAATGCATATAGAGATGGGCGACGATGGATGATATAGTGAGACTGGCATTGGTACCATTATCTTTTAGAGGGATTCAGGTAAAGCATTTCAATTGAAAAATGATATGCATGTTCCAGGTATGAAGAAAAACCTGGTCTCAGTCGCAATGTTGGAGGATAGAGGCTATGATGTTGTTTTCAGTGATGGAAAATATTTCCTGCGACATAAAATAACGGGTCAAGTCAAGAAGATAGGGATTTGAGTTAAAAATATCTACAAGCTGGAGGTAGATGGCTACGCTGCCATGATGGTCAAGTCAGAAAAAGTGGTGAGCTGGGATGAGGGCGAATTATGGCATAGATGATTAGGCCATCTTCATCATGGAGCCTTGGAAATCATGCAACAAATATCTACTGGACTTCCAAAGGGAACACTTGCTCAGTTAGATCATTGCAAGGTTTGCACCATGGGGAAGTATGTAAAGTCCAACTTTCATGAAAAGGAGAACCGTGCCTCGGTGATTGGAGAGATTTCACATAGATGTGTGTGGACCATTCTCGGTTGCTTAAAAAAAAAAACATAATCATTATGTTTTTTTTTTTATGACTTTTCTCGTAAATGATGGATCGTTTTCATGCAGAAGAAGGATCAAACATTCTCAAACTTTTGTGAGTTTAAATCATTGGTGGAGAAAGAGTTGGGGAAGAAAGTGAAGGCTCTGAGGAGTGATAATGGTGGAGAATAAATCTCTAATGAATTCAAAGACTTCTGCAGCAAAGAAGGAATTCAAAGAGAACTCATAGTGCCTCATAACCCACAACAAAATGGGGTCACGGAGAGGAAGAACAAAACAATTGTGGGTGTTTCATGAGCGATGTTGCATGATCGAGGCCTACCAATGCATATGTGGGAAGAAGCATGCAACACTGCAGTTTATGTGCAAAACCATTGTCCTCATAGAGTACTTGGCATGAGTACACCTGAAGAATCCTTCACTAGTAAGAAACCTGATGTTTCACATTTTAAGATTTTTGGCTCATCTGTTTATGTGCATGTGACAAAGGATGCTAGGAAGAAGCTGGAACCGACTACTGAAGTTGAGATATTTGTGGGGTACACAGAAATAACCCATAATTATTGTGTGTATTTTCCTAACAGTAAGATGACTGTTATGTGATGGGATATAAAATTCGATGAGGGGAAATCCATGTGATTGTCGCTTGAGAGGGAGAGATAGACTTGCATGTAGAGCAAGAACTGTTGGTTCCCAAAGATGAGTGTCAAGATGTGGATCAACCACATGAGTAGGTTCATGGAGTGGAGGAATCCACTCATGCAGAGCCATCCATAAAAAATGGCAGAAAGTGCACCACAGAAGATGATATATTGAGACTAGATGTTGCACAGAATGTAGGAGCCCCTACTTCACAACTCAGACAAAGACAGTCTCCTGATCGATTTACTAGATACATGTCTCTCATGAGAAAATTTATTATGATTGAACCATATTCCTTTCAATAAGAAGTGCAGGATCCCACTTGGGTTGATGCAATGGTGGAGGAGTATGACTCCATTGTCAAAAACAGTGCATGGGAAATTGTCCCAAGACGGGTCGACAAATCAGCGGTAGGTTCAATATGGATCTACAAGGGGAAGATTTTAATCAATGTTATTTATGTTGATGACTTAATATTGTTTGGTGATGAGGATGCACTCATGAAAGGATGATGTTGCAAAGGATTTTGAGATGAAGGATATGGGCCTCCTTCATTATTTCCTTGGATTAGAAATATGGCAGCGAGATGGTGAATTTTTTGTGTCTCAAGGCAAGTATGCAAGGGAGATACTGGGTAAGTTTCACATGGAGGGTTGCAAACCCATGGATACTCCTCTTCCAGGAAACTAGAGGAAAGAGGATGCTACTTATGGAGAGGTACTAGACGATATTGTCTATTGATAGTTAATGGGTTCGCTAATGTATCTAGTGAACATGAGACCAAATATTTTCTATGCGGTTAAGCAGCGAAGTCAAGCGATGGTTAAGACTACCAAGCTCTTTTGGAAGGCATACAAGCATGTCCTGAGATACCTAAGGGGCACATCAGAGTATGGATTATGGTACAGACAGACAGATGAGGTGAATTTTCATGGCTTCATGGATGCAGATTGGGCAGGTAGCCCAACAAATAGAAAGAGAACATCAGGGGGGATATTTAGTATCAGATCTACAGTTTTTTCTTGGTACAACATGAAACATATATCTGTGGCACTCATTTTAGTGGAAGCATAATACATGGAAGTGAGTCAAGCTGCATGTGAGGTTATCTGGATGAGAAAGATCTTGGTTGGTTTGTTTGGTTCTCATTTAGATTCGACAATGATTCATTGTGATAATCAAAGTTGCATTAAACTCTTGATTAATCCTATGTTTCATGATAGATCTAAGCATATAGATATCTGGTATCATCATATAAGATATTGTGTGTAGCGGAAGATCATGTTGCTTTAGTACATTCCTACTGAAGATCAGGATGTAGACATTCTGACGAAGGCACTCACAAGGAGAAAATTTGAATACCATAGAGATGGGATCGAGGTGAAGGATAATCCCTTTCTTGTTGAGAGGGAGTGTTGAAAAGTCAACAAGAAATGTGTGTCTAATTTATTTTTCCCTTAAATAAATTGGATAATAAATATTAATCTATTATCTCATAATTACTTGAAATAGTTAACTGAAATGGAAAATCAGTTAGCTATAGGAAATTTGAGTTCAAAGGTTGACTGGTGGGAAATGGAAGTCAAATTAGTTGTAACTAAGTGACTTTAAGTTGTAACAAAGTTATAAGTGTAGTTATGTGAGTTGTAAAGTTTTTTAACTTAGTTAAGTGAGGTAAGCTCAGTTGTACTAGTAATAACTAAACTTACACTAGTGAGAGCTCAATGAATTAATTATTAATTAATTCAAAATCAATGATCTCACATGCAACTGAGGATTTACCACTATTAACTACATGCATGTCAGAACCAGTGGAGACCCAGTTGAGATAACAAGTGAAAGGGACAATTTGGCTATCAGTTGTAATTTGAGTGAAGTGAATTCATGCAATAACACACAGAGTGTATATGCCCATGAGAAATACGTAGCCTAGGAAAGAGGAATTCAAATCATTTGCAGGTTTTTCCATTGTAGGGATTGCGCAGAGGAGGCGGGTTGTCTGGAGGCAAAGAATTGGCACATGTATTTGTTGATATTTGTATGACAGTGTGAGACGATTGTATTGTACCGAGAGCTCTTGGATTAGAGTTTTGTATGATATTGTTTCATGATCCATGAAATATACATAATATATGATAGTGGGGTTTTTATCTTTATGCTTTCTTGGTAAAATATCTGTGTTATATGCGATTGATCTTTCTTCTTGATATTGCAATTGGTGATCGTGTTTTAAATTCCACAAGAATATTTGTAGAAGTGATTCTATATTTAATAGTGGCATATAATATTTAGATGAGGAGAATCCAGGCAATACATAATTTGTATTAAAATTTCTACTGAAAGCAAATCACTTTTCCCATGGAGAATGTCTTCTTTTAATATTTTCAAGGAACATTAGCACATGTTGTCAGGTGATCACTGGGGTGACCAAAATAATGTGTAACAAGGTTCATGGAAGGTCTGCATGTAGTTGGTGGTTTTTTCACCAGTTAAAAGATTTGAATGGAATTTATTCCCCTTCCCTTTCCTTGCCTTGGTAGACAAAGCAAAATCCTCTTCATCATCATGCTTTGATGAAGATCCATCTCTGGTGTTCCGACTGAACTCCTCCTACACTAGATCCGACCATAGTCATTCCCAATCTTGCAATTTGTCCCTTCCATTGACAAAGTCTTAATAACTATGCCAACTCTTGGGAAGTCCTAGGAGAGCCAAGCTCACCAAATCATCATCAACGACTATTATTCCCACACTCCCCAGGTCATCCCAACATTTGAAAAACTTTGTGAGATATTTTGGAATGAAGTCGCCTTCTCCATCTTGATCTTCCTGAGTTTATCTTTGAGAACCAATTTTCTATGGTCATTGTTGTTTTGGAATAGATCTGTCAAAGTATTCCACATTTCATGTGGTGTGGCTTTCCAAAGAAGGATTGAGACAATGTGGTCTTGTACTCCCTCCAACAGAATCCTCCTCGCCTTTGGCACTTTCTTTTGCCATGAATCAATATTTGCAGCGTCTGCAACATCTGGCTTAGGAACATCTTTATCAATGAATTCCTTCAAGCCATTGTGTAAGATACCAGATATAACAAATACGCAGGACAAAAATAAAATGCTAGAAATGGCAGAATAATAGTAATATAACCATCATAATCTCAACAATAACACATAAATAATATGAGAACAACAACTAAAATAGCACTTTGATTCAGAAAGAAATGTTCATAGGCGTCTTTGAGGGGGAAACCTCCAGTCGAGTAGTGCTCTATTACAATAATATCTAAGATAGGGTTTTCATACCCTTGACCATTATTTATACTAAATATGTCTATTAAGAGAAGCATCTAGAGGAAGATCCTTCTAGAAGTGGAAGCTTCTATTAGGTCTTCTTACATCTGCCTTATTCTATTTTATTGAAAGTCCTTATTAATATTGACCTTTATTACATCCGAATACATTGATATACCTATGTGTGGGTTAGGACCTTAACATGTCCGACCCCTTAAAAACAACCTTGTCCTCAAGGCTTGAGATGTGGAAACTACTGCAGAATGGTAGTTGGTTCCCAAGTAGCATCTATTGGAGTCATATCTTTCCACTGTACTAGCACTTCCTTGATGGTTCTCTGATGTAGGCGATGCTCACGCTGGTCCAAAACTGCTTCTAGCTATAGCCAAATGGATCCTTCTTTAGCTAACTCTGGAAGGTTGGTTTGAATTGGGCACCTGGTTCCAATCACCTTCTTCAAGCATGAAACATGAAAAACAAGATGTAGCTTCAACTAATTGGGTAGAGCTAACTGATATGCAACTTGTCCCACGTGCTTGAGAACTATGTAAGGACCATAAAATTTGGGTGCTAGCTTCTGACAATGCTCAGCTTTGAGGGAAGTTTGCTTATATGGTTGCAGTCGCAGAAACACCTGATCCCTTTCTGCAAATTGACATTTAGAGCGACCTTGATCTGCTTGCTGCTTCATGTGATTATGTGCCATGACCAAGTTCTCTTTAAGGGTATGAATAATATCCTCTCAGACTGTAAGTGTTTGGTCAACTACTTGGACGTTCGAGGTACCCGGTAAGTATGAGAGAACTGAAGGTGGCTTCTGTCCATACACCACTTCAAAAGGAGTCATGCAAGTGGTTGTATGGTATGTAGTGTTGTACCACCATTCAGCTAGGGGTAACCATTGAGCCCACTGGTGTTGTTTTGTTGACAACTTATGTTTGACCATCCATCTGGGGATGATAAGTTGAGCTGAGATGCAATTGTATGCCTTGTATATTAAACAGTTCTTGCCAAAAATTTCTTGTGAAATTTGGGTCACGATCGGAAACAATAGAGTGTGGCATGTCATGAAGCTTGAATACCTAGTCCATGAAAATTTGAGCCACCGTGGATGCAATAAATGGGTGGTGAAGAGTGCAAAAATGAGCATACTTGGAAAGGTGATACACCACCACCATTATGATTGATTTATTCCCTAATTTGGGTAAGCCTGTAATAAAGTCCATAGATATATCCTTCCAAATAGTAGGGGGAATCGGAAGTGATTGGAGTGTGCCCAGAGATTTGATTGTTTCTCCCTTGTTGCGTTGATACAACTCACATTTAGTGACAAACTTTCAGATGTCATGTTTCATACCATCCCAGAAAAAAGAATGTTTGACCCTGTCATATGTTTTGGTGAACCATGAGTGCCCCGCTGTGGGTGTAGCATGAAGCTCATAAAGTACCATGGATTTGAGCTTGGATAGTTTACTTAAATACAAGCATCCTTCGTATCAAATCTCATCCTAGAGCCAGGAGTACCCTGGGGGAGCCAGAGCCTTGGTCTGTAATTGTTGGATCAGATGCAAACTTTTGGGATCTTGAAGCCATTCCTGTTGCACAACTTGGAGCCAATTGGGTACAATGAAGGAAAGAAAAAAAATGGATCCTTCATCTTCATATTTCCAGGACAGTGCATCCACCATGACATTGTCTTTACCCTTCTTGTAAATGATCTCATAATCATATCCAAAGAGCTTAGTCACCCATTTTTGTTGCTCTTGGGAGGAAATGCATTGTTACATAAAGTAATTGAGGCTTTGATGGTCAATCTTAATTTGGAAGCATTGCCCCAAGAGATAAGGATGCCACAGCTCAACGACATGCAGAATCACCA